>WJFA01000865.1:0-28195 GCA_009870155.1 Pseudobourletiella spinata | reverse complement strand
ATGATCATGGTTATCAAGATCCCATTATCGTGTCATCGTTATCGAATCATGCCTACTATCGATATCCAAACGATAATTTAAAAATTCTTGGAAAAGACATATACTAATAATATGTCTTAAAAGTAGTCAAATAGGAAAAAAGCGCCCCGGGATATAAAAGTTGACACCGAAAAAAGTTAACCTTACTTAATTTCGAAGTCGGTCCTTCCTATTATAGTGACTTCGGTAGCGGGCTTTCATTGGATTGTAGACATTTTTGTGTAGTTGTACAAGTGTAATTTCCATTTGTTTGGGAGCACGACACCATTTGCGAATAATTGAACACACAGGCGGGGGAATGCACACCACTGTGGTCTTCCAATATGGTCATCGCTATTGGTATATCACTCTTTATCAGCTCTACCTACATGGGGCGGAAACAGTGCAATGTTTTCAAAATCTTCATGTTATCATCTGTCTTAGGGAAATAGCCTTAGAGTGCCCGCTGCAGTGAGGCATTTGAAAAAAATTATATCTACGTAACTGGAGTTTTTCAGCAAAAACAATTTTGTTTGAAAAAATTTGAATGATATCCCTGAGGTAGGCAGTCGTTTGAATTGAATTATGTATGCTTTCCCAATTTTGCACAGTGACTTTACACTAAAATAATGAAAAACTTTCTGCCCATATTATCTCGGTACCCCGCGACTTTTCAAATCAGTTCCTGGACCTAGTTTTCAGATTTTCAGTTGAAGTTTTAGGAAATTATCGATTTCCATCGATATTATTTAATAATGAGACAATTATCATTTCAGTTATCGTTATCGGTACACTCATTATCCACACGTTGATCGTTATCCAAATATATTACAATATTTCACAACCCTCAAATAATGAAGTCGATTTTTAGGGACGGTCCCAAGTACCTCACGCGCTGGGATGCACGTCGAATGTCGGCTGAATTGCAGTTTCCTCATATGCATGCCCATTCACTCCACAGCCTACTCCTCACCGCATAATCATTGGCCGATATTTTTCCCATCCTGTACCATCCAAACCTCCCATTTTAACATGGACAACTCCCACATTTCCCTACTTTTTATATGATACAGTCTCTCTACCCAACATAACTTGCCACACATTAGGGTCGCCCACTACCAACTCATGAGCGCGACAGTATAGCGGTGGGTTCAAACTTCACCCACACGCATCTCCCCCAAATGGATGAAAGGGGATTCAGTTGCATTTGTTTTCTCGCGCGGCTATCCACCATACGCGCACATATTCAAATTCCCTCCTGAGAAGTTCATGCATCGCACTAAAACGCATGACAGCATTTGTGAACCGCCCCATTTCAAAACCCCGCATGCCTCACATACGCATACATACGCCCTTTCACACACGAATCGTTGGAGCTGCGCGAAAAAGTACTCCGCGTTCCGTTCTGAAGCTACAGTGCTGAAAGGAAAGGACAGTCGCCCTCAAAATTTTCCACTTGAGCATCCAACAACGGGACTAGAAGAGCAGAGCAGAGAGAAGAGGAGGACATTTTCGTGGAATACTTTGACTCCTTTTTCCTCTATAGTAACCAAGTCTCTCAATATTTACTCTGTTTTTGTTATTATTAAAGGCTGGCTGAAGGGACTCAAAAATTCGTTTCGTAATTTTCGCTCGTCTTTTGCCATTACGGTGTGTGTTTGTGTAGTGTGTGCCGAGTGTGACGACCGCTTGTCAAATAAAGTCTGTCTGGTGCCTGTGTCGGGCTTGTACGAATATATATATTCTCCCGTCTGCAGTTTGCTGTGGAGTGCTAGATTGCTATTTAGTTGTGGCAAGTGGCAATCCTACTGTGAGACTAGTGAGTGAAATAGTACGGCGCGGCGGGAAGGATTGAATTAAGCCAGTGAGGCTCCCTGTCACAACGGAATTCTTCCGCTCAGCCAATCGAGAGGAGGGTAAAAGGCAGGGGGTTCATGATTTCGAGTAAGTACACACTACATACTAATGCATATGCACGTGCCATCGTATGAGTTTCAACGATCTCGGCCGAGTACATGGCGAGAGATGGCTTGAAGAAGAATATGGTGGATTTTCCCCGTTCATTTCGTGTTTGTCGTCTGATGTACAGGAGGAACGTTAATTCTCTGTAGCAGGAGCCGCAGACAGGAGTGGAGTTGTTGGAGGAATTCAAGTCCAAACTGATAGCCTGTATATTTCTATTGCTACTGCTGCTTGGCCTGTCGTGTCGTGTCTACCGTCGTCGTCGTGGTGGTGGTGGTGAGCGAAGGCGAGAGAGAGAGAGTGAGAAACTCTTGTGTGATCCACATTTGCAAGAGGGAACAAAACACACACTCATATTCAGTTGGAATAAACCCACTTGAAAAAGATGACCAACAACATGGCGTGGCAGCCACAAGAAGAAGGTCTTCGTCAAATAATTCAACTTTTGAAGGAATCCCAGTCTCCAGACACAGCCACTCAGCGTATGGTTCAGCAGGTATGGTGGTCTTTTGAGAAATTCCTTAGCGAGAGTTTGTCCTAACTGTATTACTATAATAGTGTACACGTACGTGCTAGTCACATTACATTTCCAGGGAGTGCATCATCATCAGTCACGTTGACTCTGAGGCGGAAACGGGACGGGCAGACAGATATCTGATATAACTGGCCTCTCTCTCATCAGCTGTACGTGTGTAGTGGATTGGTTGGAAATTCATGCCAACCGTGGGGTCGTTTCGTAATGAGGGCGTCTGATATGAGGATCGTCTTATAGTTTCATAATGAAACCTCCATTATATATTGTTAATTATTATGAATGGATTGAGGGAAAGGAAGGAGAAATAGTTTAGTATTAATTGTTATGAATGGAATTCTAATAATAGGCATTTTCCCCACACAGTTGAGAGGAACGAGGACAGTCATATTTCAACTAATAGACTTGTTGTGGGTTGGAAGCGGTCTAACGGTGTCCTACTTTCCAACGAACGATGTTGATGATAGATTTCAATTCGAAATTTCCCTCCACACAGTATCAAATGCCAGATTGACAGGTTGAGTACGGGGAGCACACATTTATAGGAATATATGTTGAAGAATCGGAGTGGATTTTGAATGGGTTTCGTAAAATCCGTTGGTGAAGTGTCCGTTTTTCCCTGATGTTGTAGATCGTCGAGATCGGAATAATGTTCAGTGGATCTTGAATTCATCCAGCTTACACACTCCTTGAGTCCTCTGCAAAATTCATGGCTAAATGCACTGAGGGTTAATGACTCTAGCCAGGCAGTTGCTCCATAGTTTGTGAGTTCATTATATGGTCAAGAAAGATAGTTTACGGCCGTGTCGGCTTCCATACACATAAAATCTCCAAAGTTCTGTACAGATCGGTTGTTGTTGCAACATGATGATGTGTCAGGTTGGGATTTTCTACGGGATTTAGATAGACATAGCAGCCACTGTAGCTACATAATAAATGCAAAAAGACATGGAAATGGTTCAGGTTCATATTATTTCGCCATCATCATGATTAGTTGTGTGTGGCATATTCTGGAAAGGATCATAATCGTCCTAAGAGCATACATTACCGCTGTAGCTACTACAACTAGTAATAGTAAATGGAATCAGGTCTTAGGTTAAGGACAAGAGCATAAGATCGTCGTAGTGTTCACACAGTATAGTAAATTAAGTACGGTTAGTTCAGTTTATTACGTAAGTAAAACTATATACTACACTACTAAAATTCCGAATAGAATATAAGGTCTCGCTATTCGCTATATACAGTGTACTTATGGATAGCATACTTGGTTAATTTCGATATAAATATTTTCGCGAATCGGAAACTAAATAATGCTGCGATATATTTTTTTCGTTGTTGTGGACGAAAATATTTTTTTATTAAGAGGTGATGATGACATCTTAGGGCACTCAGAATCGCCTTTCGAAGCGTCTCTAAAACAGTTATAGTTTAATCGTCTCAGGAAATGAATAAAAATATTCATCAATCATATTATCGGATATTTATTTAGCTGATATTAGTGGAAAACTCGCTCTCCCGTTGTATAGATTTTTTTAATCATAATTAAGATTCTATTATGAGGACGACAGGGCAGAAAGGGTTTCTTTATTTCAACTCCTCCACCCTTAACAATCATGTCAGAGAATAGCAGAATCCATGGCGGACAATTTATGACGACGATCGTTTTTACTTTGCGAAAAATCATTTTGGTACAAGAAGAGATAAAAGATTTTGAGATTCATTCATATAAATGTGACGATTTTGTCCGTTGCCAAAAAAAAGTATAGACCAACCATCGCTGTGGTCGTCGTTTCGCCTTTTCCAAATCAATGAAAATTAATAAAAAAAATGTGTACTTGTTATGACTCGTTTTTTAGGCAGTGGATTCAATTCATAAAAATTTGAGGATTTATTCACCTTCTCTCGTTCTTCTTCTTGTTGATGTTATTAGAGTATATTTATCATTGATTGATTGATTGATTGATTGATTCACACTGATTGTATTTATTGTGACACACGTATATATATATGTATATATTTGTTTTTCTTGAGTAAAAAAGGAAGACAGAAAAAAAGTTTAATTATATATATATTTTGGTTTTTCATATGATTCTATGTGTCTATTGTAGAAATTGGAAGAGTTGAGCAAATACAGCGATTTTAACAACTACCTCATATTCGTACTGACCAAGCTGAATTCTGAAGGTAAGGCGAAGTGGCCTAATTCAGAATCAGTGCAAAAAATCAGTAAGTAGATTTAGTTTCGCTTTTTTAGTTTTTTTCTATCTATCTCATTCTCTCTCTCTCTCTCTCTCATTCAATTATTCTAAAATATTTATAATTATTACTGTTATTATTATTCCTATCGTTATCATTATATATTATTATTATTATTGTTATAATTATTGTCGTTACATTTCTTCACGTCGTTCACTCTGATTCAAAATATTAACTTGGTCGTGAGACAATACACCTTGCGCACACTTTTATAATTTTCTTGTCCTATTGTCATTGTTGTTGTTGTTGTCGTTCTCGTCGACGTCGTTGTTGATGTCAAAGCTGCTGCTGCTGCTACTGCCACATTTTCCCTTCATTTCTATTTTGATCTGTTTTTTTTTTCAAAGTTTTTTGAAAGATTCCTAATTTTTCGACTTTGAAAAGTTCCTAATTTCTTGCACTCACTCAGACTTTCCCTAGTGTTTTTTTCTGGAACACGTTGAGGAATTCTTGGAGAGTGCCTTGGTATTTCTATATTATTTTTCTAAATTTATTCTATTATTATTTTACTTCTATATTATTTTTCTTTATTTATTCTGTTCTTATTTTATTTCTATATTATTTTTCTTTATTTATTCTATTCTTATTTTATTTCTATATTATTTTTCTGAATTTATTCTATTCTTATTTTATTTCTATATTATTTTTCTGAATTTATTCTATTCTTATTTTATTTCTATATTATTTTTCTAAATTTATTCTATTATTATTTTTCTTAATTTATGCTATTTTTATCATTACATTTCTACATTTTTTCCATTATTTTTTTAATGTCAAGTAATCTATCATGGTCAGTTCTCAGTTCCAGTTCTGTAGTTAATAGTTGTTGCCGCCGACCAATCTTATTTTTCCTGTCCTCCGCCTACTTTTCTGTCCTACACCAAGTTTATTTTGCTCAGAAATTTCCTGTGATGTCTCTAGCAATTTTTAATAGGATTTTGAAATTGCAGCCGAAAATTATTTCGTTTCCCATTCCTTACTACGTTAATTTATTATTAATTTATTTATTATTATTATTATTAAAATACTACCAATAAAAATGTATTATTGGTAGCATTTAAGTTCAGGTATTTTTGTAGGATTTTTGAGATACGGTATAAAAATCTGCCTCTATTTGATAGCTTCCCAGTCCCAACTAAATCCTCTTTGAAACCTGATTGATCTCTATATAGCTTTTTTCTACACCCAGCCTTGTTACGTTACGAAATTTGCACTGATCTTCTGTAGGTGAAAAAAAATTGACGGGGGAAAATACAAGTGTGTGGGGAAATCTCTTCTACTGTTGTGCAACAGCAAGGTCGAACTGAACATTTTTACAATTGGTTCACCTAATGTCGTGCAACAAAGAGCTTTTCCTCATCGGAATTGTTTTTAATTGTTACTATTATTATTTTCACCTTGAAGCCTTAAAGTAGTATGTAGGATTTAGCTATTTTATTGATGGGGTATAGAGCGTGAGTCGTCTGCATTTTCTTTCAAGTTTTCTGTCACACACACTGGCAGTGAGCTATGATGAGCTGACAGAGTTATTTTGCACAAGTTTATATAAATATACGTACATATGTTTTCTTACATTAATCCTTTTAGGTAAAACCTTTTTGATTCTTGGAGAAAAAAAAACACGAGATGTAGGGAACTTAAATGGCCTTACGCCGTTGTTATGACCGGGATGATGATGACTTGATATATGCGTAGAATGTATTTTAAAATTAAGTAAATTAATTTTAAATACGTCTATATTAATATGAAATAAGCAGGAGGAGGAGCACTACACTACGTGAGGCTATATATTATAGACGGTGTTGTTGCAGGCGTTAGAAAATGGCATTAGATTAATATATTTGACTCATAGATTGTAATCTATAGTTAACTGTATTAAATCTAAGCTATGATAAAAAAATTACAGACTGACGCCAGAAAGTATTATTATTATTATGATTAATTATCAAATTCTTATGCTATCGATAGTTAACCGATCAATTATATAGATCACTATTATTCTCTAAGGTTTTGATAAGAAATTACATATATGCAAAAGGAAAAAACAAGTGCGAACTGCAGTGTGATCGAATTTAAAATGTGAAAGAGGATGCTGCGGAAATGAGGATTGAGGATAAAAATAACCGTGAACAGAGTTTTTCCTTTGACATTTGAAAAATAATTCAAAAGTTTTTTATTTTGTTAATATTTCTTGTCCCCATTTTGGCGGGGACAAGTTCCCGCCAATTTTCCCTTTCAAATTTAAGGAAATCAATTTTTTTTGATTTTCCTTCATTGAATCATTTTTTCCCATCAAGGGAAAAAAATGGTTTCTTCGCCTTCAGTTTTTTATCGCTCTGCAATATGAACGAACGGTGGATTTGGAAGCTTTATTTTTTTCCTTTATCTTACAAATTTATATATATTTTTTAGTTTCCTTCCATAATACTGATTTTCTGTATTGAGAACGAACCAAGACATTTTGGATACGTATTATTATTATGTATAAATATATTCGTCATCATGATGATAATATATAATGCTGGGGATGGGGCCGTGGGTTTGTGGAGTTGTGACGTTTAAAATCCCTGATATTTATGCCACACACATTTTTTTGTTTTTGCAATCATTGTAGATGATGCGACACGATCCCTCAGCGGGTTGATTTTGAAGAATAACTTGAAGCAGCACTATGAAGTCCTGCCGCGGGAAACGATTGACTTTATCAAGACGGAGTGTCTGCAGGCACTTAGTGATCCCTCATCCCTCATCCGGGCCACCGTGGGGATCCTCATCACGACGATCCAGGCCAAGGCGAAGATCACCTCGTGGCCGGAGCTGATCCCGACGCTCTGCAACATGCTCGACTCCCAGGATTACCATGCGTGTGAGGTGAGTGAAACTACTGCGTTTTTAAAATTCTAAAAAAATACCCATCGATCCAGTTGTAAGCGAGTGAGGATTAATTATGATCATTTTATTATTATTATTAAATTATAACTAATAAATAATTATAATTATAATTGAATAATTATAAATATTTTTAATCATTGCAGGGCGCATTCGGAGCACTGCAGAAAATCTGTGAGGATTCCGCGGACACGCTCGACTCGGACGAGCTGAATCGACCCCTGAACATCCTCATCCCCAAGTTTCTTCACTTCTTCCAGCACACGAGTCCGCGGATCCGCTCTCATGCCATCGCATGCGTCAATCAGTTCATCATCAACAAGAGCCAGGCCCTCATGGCCCACATTGAGCTCTTCGTCCAGAGCCTCTTCCACTTGGCCGGGGACGAGGACACGGAGGTGAAGAAGAACATCTGCCGGGCACTGGTGATGCTGTTGGATGTGAGGCTGGACCGCCTGTTCCCGCACATGGTGTCCATCATAGAGTACATGCTGGTGCGGACGCAGGATCCCGAGGAGTCTGTGGCCCTGGAGGCGTGCGAGTTTTGGCTCACCCTGGCCGAGACGCAGATTTGCCACGACGTGCTGGCCCCGTATTTGCCCAGGATCATCCCGGTGCTCGTGAAGGGGATGAGATACTCGGAGATTGACATTATTCTGCTGAAGGGGGATGTGGAGGAGGATGAGATGATTCCGGATAGGGAGGAGGATATACGGCCCAGATTCCACAAATCCAAGACGCAGCGGATCGGGTCGGGAGGAGGTGGTGGCGGTGGCGGCGGCGGTGGGGGCGGCGGAGAGAATGGGGATGGAGATGAGGATGATGAGGATATCATCGATGATGACTCTGGCCTATCGGACTGGAACTTACGTAAGTGTCGTATGTGTCAATCAATCTACTTTCACTACTGCCTGCGGTGACGACGTCGCTATTTTTATTTTTTATTATTGTTTTTCTTTGCATTTATTTTATTTTTTATTATTATTTTTGGTTTGTTAATTTTATTTTTATGGTTATTTTCTACTGTTCTATTTTATTTATTTTATTTTTATAATTGTTTTCTATTATTTTTATTTTATTTATTTTATTTTTATAATTGTTTTCTATTATTTTTATTTTATTTATTTTATTTTTATAATTGTTTTCTATTATTTTTATTTTATTTATTTTATTTTTTACTTTATCTATTTTATTTTTATAATTGTTTTCTATTATTTTTATTTTAGTTTTTTATCTTTATTATTATTTTCTATTTTTTCCTTTATCTATTTTATTTTTATAATTATTTTCTATTATTTTAATTTATTTATTTTATCTTTCTTATTATTTTCTATTTTTTACTTTATCTGTTTTATTTTTATAATTATTTTGTATTATTTTTAGTTTATTTATTTTATCTTTACTATTATTTTCTATTTTTGATTTCATTTTTATCATTTATTTATTATTAGTGTGAGAATTGTTTGAAATTAATGTTGATTTTGGGTTTGTTTTGTGTAATAGGTAAATGCAGTGCAGCCGCCTTGGATGTGTTGGCCAACGTGTTTCGGGACGACCTTTTACCTGTACTTTTGCCCATTCTCAAGGAGACGCTCTTTCATTCTGAGTGGGAGATCAAGGAGTCAGCCATTCTGGCTCTTGGCGCCATAGCAGAAGGTCAGTTTTTTTTTGAAATTGGTGCGTGTGGGAACTTGATGAAGCGGATCAGACCGCGTATCTGTATTTTTCCCCTGTTTTTTTGTTCCAAGAATTAGCCAGCTATAATAATAATCCAGCAGAATTATGGATTGTAATTTGAATGTGTTGTTTTGACTCCTTTAAGGATGTATGACCGGCATGGTGCCTCACCTGCCCGAATTGATCCCGTACCTGGTGAACTGCCTGGCGGATAAGAAATCTCTCGTGCGGTCCATAACGTGTTGGACCCTGAGTCGCTACTCCCACTGGGTGGTGGGCCAGCCGCACGACCTGTACTTGAAGTCACTCATGACGGAGTTGTTGAAGCGAATACTGGATTCGAATAAGCGAGTTCAGGAAGCCGCCTGCTCCGCCTTCGCCACGCTGGAGGAGGAGGCCTGCACCGAATTAGTTCCTTACCTCGGCTTCATTTTGGAGACGCTCGTCTTTGCCTTCAGTAAATATCAGCACAAGAACTTGCTCATCCTGTACGACGCCATCGGGACGCTGGCGGACTCCGTGGGGCATCACCTGAACAAATCTGAGTACATCAACCTGCTCATGCCGCCCCTCATCCAGAAGTGGAACATGTTGAAGGATGAGGACAAGGACTTGTTCCCCCTCCTCGAATGCCTCTCCAGTATTGCCACGGCCCTTCAGGCTGGATTCTTGCCGTACAGTGAGCCGGTGTATCGGCGCTGCGTCTCCCTCGTGGAGCAAACCCTCAATCAGCACATTGCCAACATGCAGAGTCCCGAGCAGTTCGAAGCGCCGGACAAGGATTTCATGATCGTCGCCCTGGACCTGCTCTCCGGCCTCGCGGAGGGGCTCAACGGGTTCATCGATAAATTAGTCATAAACTCTAATATCCTCCAGCTCCTGTATCAGTGCATGCAGGATCCGATGCCGGAAGTGCGCCAGAGCTCCTTTGCACTGCTCGGTGACCTGACGAAGGCCTGCTTTCAACACGTCTCACCTTTCGTCTGTAAGTGACTGAATTTTTAACAAGGTTGAGTTCGTTACATGTGAATTTGAATTTATTTTATTGGCTATTAATATTATGAATTTTTTTCTCTTTCTTTCTGCAGCTGACTTCCTTCCTATATTGGGACAAAACTTAAATCCTGAGCTGATTTCCGTCTGTAACAATGCGACGTGGGCCATCGGGGAGATCGCCGTCAAGTTGGGTGGTGAAATGCGAGTTTACATTCCTATGGTGTTAAATCAACTCATAGTTATTATAAACTACCCGAGCACACCCAAAACCTTAATGGAAAATACAGGTATGAGCTCAGTGCTCAATATTTATTTGCTAACCTATTTTATTTTCTGCTTATTTGCTAAATTATTTTATTTTCTATTTATTTGCTAAATTATTTTATTATTTATTTATTTGCTAAATTATTACTGCTTTAAATTCATAATGTAAGTTAATTAAAGATTTCTTGAGGGTAATAATTATAATTTTCTCTGTTTAGCGATAACAATTGGTCGCCTTGGCTATGTATGCCCAGCCGAAGTAGCGCCTTCCTTGCCGCAGTTTGTAAGGAAATGGTAAGAATTGTTTTTTGTGAGGATTCCCAACAAATTCTCACCTCAATTCATTGTTCACCATATTTGTGACGTTTTATTTTGTGTTCCACTCAGGTGCTCATCTCTTAGGAATATTCGGGATAATGAGGAGAAGGATAGTGCGTTCCGGGGAATGTGTCATATGATCCAAGTAAATCCTAGTGGAATTCTCGGTGATTTCATCTTCTTCTGTGATTCGGTAGCTTCTTGGACGACGCCGAAGCCGGATTTGAAGGAAATGTTCTCCAAGGTGAGGCCCCCCCCGTCCAGTGTCTTCACTAATTGCAATATTGTATCACTTTTAAATTTTTTAAAGATCCATAAAAAGGATAAAATTTATAAATTTTATGTTCTTATGCAACAGATCCTCCAAGGATACAAGCAACAGCTTTCCGAGAATGGATGTTGGAAGCAGGTAGCGGACACGTTCCCACCCCAGCTCGCCGAAAGGTTGCAAACGCATTATGGTATCTAACTAGCGTAAAGAGCCTAGGTTCCATAGTAATTATAATAATAATAATACGAATTATTATATTTACTGTTATTAGAAATTACGATAAAAATAGACTATGTCCTAATAGTTCCTTTATATATATGTTTATGAGAAGGTATTTAGCGTAGTGGTATAGGCAGTATGCATATAATTTATTTAGGAACATGGTACTCATATTAGTCATACTATTTACAAAACGAAAGGATTTAATAATGTTTATGTCAACTTTTAATTTTACCCCAAGGAGTAGCATATACACTCGTACATACACATATTTACGCATACAATTACTTTATTTTCTACGTGTTTTTCTCGAACGTTATATATATTTATATATATGTATTATGTATATTTAGGGTATTAACGTCAGGTCAGACTTGCTCCGTGAACGTAATCATCTTTTTCCAAGTTATGCAGTGGTCCTAACTTATGCGCTTAAGTACTTTATCATATTATATCATCATTATTATGTAATTTAGCCAATTTATAGTTAAAAATTGACATATATATGTATGAACTTGTGTGTATTAGTGCACCATGATTAGTGGTTAAGTGGGTACATGGTAAAAAGTTCCCTGTATTGTGCATTATTATTATTATTACTGTAATTATTATTACTATAATCATTATTACTGTTATTATTATTATTATAATCGTTATTACTGTAATTATTATTACTATATACGGAGCCACACGCTTCGTCGTGGTATCTTTTCATCGCTGTCCGATATATTTTAGGAAATGGCGTATAATTATCCATGATTCTCCCACAATAACGCGATCCCTCACGCACCGCTGCTCCCGTAAATAATCATTTGTAATTTATATAATATATATATATATAATATATACATACATTTACATGTACGTAATGTATCATGCATTTTCAAAGAACACACACATAAATATATAATCATTTGCAGGAATACGTACTATATACAAAGTAATAATAATATTATTTTTTTTTCGTTTTGTCCATCATCCTCTCTGGCATAACAATTTATAAAGTCAAAGATACAAATATTGTTCAGGTTAGTTTTAAAAATGAGAGGAGGATTTGAATTTTGTTTTTTTTCTCCAGGAATTCTGTCCAGTAAAGCTAAGTAAGTACCTTTTTTAAAAGATGTTCTGTGTAGTTAGGCGGATCGGAGGAGCGAGTAGTAGTATTATAATGATAACATTAGGTAGATAAATTTATACAGGGGAAGGCAGGAGGCGCCGTGGAGAGGCGTTGAATGTTGGTTATTACTATTATTATGATATCAAATAGCAGCAGCAGGAGTACTCAATTTCAGAAGAATTTAAGCCTGTATAATTACTACACTCACCAAGTTAGCTCCAGCGTTTGTCAGTCGTCTTCGTGGCGCACAGAATTGCTATGCGAACGCGTCGGCTTTAAATCGCCAAGTAGGGAGGAGACTATAGAGTAATAGGTGTAGTAGGAATAATTGTTATACATTATTGTTGTACGTTGGGAATTTTATATGACTTTGAAAAAATCAAGAAGATTGGAAAATTGCAAGGTTTTATAGTCATTTGCTTACCACATATATACATATATGTACACATTGAGGGTAGGGAGGAACGGAAACGCGTGTACCTACTATGATTCATAAAGTTAATAATAATAATAATAATTATAATAGTATGTATTCTTATGGACGTGTGCGGAAGCTGTAATAATAATTGTACCAGGATACCAATAATATTGATTTTCTGATTAATTATTATTGTAGAATCTGTTTGTTTGAAAATAGTGCAGTGGTAGTTGTGTGAGCCTAATGTGTAGTTAAGGAGAACAGTTGTTACGGGACAAATGGGAAAGGAGGGGGGAAGTAATTATCCATGGTCGTATTATTACCCCATGAATAACTACTGAAAGTGTTGATCCAGTGTAGTAGTGAAACTTGCAGGAATTCTCTGCAGACTTTCTCCTGCAGGATTTTTACTTACGGAAGGATTTGTGGTTGGTGACGTTGGAAACGTTGATCCTGGCGGACGTGTGGCATATGGAAAATTCCTTCTACTCTCCGATTTGCTCGTAGCACCCTGCAGAAGTAATAATAACCAAGTATTCATGAAATTAAATAGTGGTGGAGGACGATCCTCCTGGAGAGCTGGTTAATGTGATAGCTATAAGATTTTCCTGTGTTTTTTTGCCGTAAGTTGCAAATTTAATCGGGGGTGTAAAAGTAAGGAATTATGGAATGTCTCTGTTTTTCTCTCGAGCTAGCTCGGTGGGAATCATAATAATAATAATAGTAATAATAGCATGTAGTGTTATATGGAAGGCCAAGCACTATCAAAAAAACTTGATGAGGTAATGTTGATAATATCTTGTCGTCGTGGGAGGCAATGTAATATGCTGTGAGATATGGCCAAGTGTAAGTGGTGGAATTGTAGGCAGGCAGTGATGATATGATGTTTTTCTGTGTATAAGAGCAGTCCAGTCGCCTACATATTATAATGATGATGAACCGGATATAAAAAAGTATAAAGTTTGTGATTATTAACTAGTGAGACAAGTATTAAGTGATTCTGTGAGTAATCTTATTGTAGAGTAGTGAGATAGGGGATCTGTGTTCTCGGTGAAGTGAGTTGAATTCTACTGTTGGATGAAGACACACACAACCGCAACCTCAGATCAGTACGTACGCACTAATTTGAACAAGCTTCCTGTCATCAATATATCGTCTATTATTATTACTATTATTTTTATTATAAATGTATAAATTATATTACCTCACATTTAATTTATTGATAGCCAAGAGTAATAATTATTGCTAGGTTGAATCATCATCACCATTATTGATAATAATAATAATAATAATAATAGGGATTGTTATTTATCTCACACCATAATTATGTTCGTATTTAATTCGTAATGTAATTTATTATTAGCATCTTGTCCCCCCTAAATGGCGCGAGGTTACTTCATCTCATACTACTCATATATAAATATTGTATGGGCTACAGTTAAGTTCTGCAAAAGTTAAATGTATACTCACGGTAGGATCCTATACAAGTCTTGCCATGGCTCATTCAGTGTATGTCCTCTTCTGTGCAGTTTAAATGTCCATTTCAGAGTGGACAAGATGTGAATGAGTAATAATAATAATAATAATAATAATAATAATAGTAACAGTAATAATAATTATTATCAGATCAATCAGTCCAACTTTTATGGGATAACAATTATGTGTGAGCGACATGCGACATATTTGTGTAGCATATGTTTTAGTCGAGGTTGATGTACTGTTATGATTATTATCATTACTATTACGATTATTGATATTATTATTGTTAATTATTGGTATGTTTTCATTCGCGTCAAAGTTACTGCTCCAAAAGGGTTGGGAAGTGAAGGAAAATTATTGCCAAGCTAGGCTACAATAATAATAATAATAATGATAAGCCTAAACAATACCATAATCATTTCACAATTTATACATAAATATATACAGTTATGATTAAAAGATGGAATATGATGCATATGATGACGATGAAATCTTAACTGTAAGGACGGTGGGTGGATCTACCGACTAATACTAATATTAATAATAATAATTACTTGATTATTCAGTGATATCATTATGAGCTACATTGCACTACTGCATTAAAGATATATATAAATATGTAGAGACTCTAATTATAACCACGCGCCACGCTGCTGGTTGTCAATTATTAGCTCGTTTTATCATCCGTCGTGTGGGAGGCGGTTATAAAGTTATTTATAATGCCGTAATGGCATACTTCTTACCTTGTGAAGATAATACCAGTCGTCATATTTAAGTCTGAGAGCACTTCTTTTAAAAAAAGTGCTTTTTTGATAAGTGAATGATATATTTAAATATATATCCATATAGATGCATATTATACGGAGTTCCACAACTATACTGCTACAGTGTTCTTCTTCTCTTCTACGTACGTATAGAAACAATCATGGTATAAAAAGTTGGCATAAGGTTATGCATAATATAGCCTAATACCTTCGTGCTACTGCTCATTTAATTACTACGACTATTATTATTATTATTGTTATTACTACCAGAATTATATTCAAGCCAGATATTTGATAATGGTCTAACGTTCCCATATGATAATGAATTATTTTATGATGTATGTATATGTCATCCGTAAAGCAGTTTACATATATATATACATCCTGAAGTAACTGTATGAGGAATTGGCTATCATATATTTATTATATTATGAATATTATTATTATCATCGTCATTATTATAGGGAGCCAGTTATAAGACCTTACAAGGCGGTGTAAGTTAAAGTTCCTCTGCTATACATACATATATATATACAAATATATGCATTGTGATAAAAAGCAATGCTAGTTAGCTAGCAAATGTGAATTCAGTATCATGAGCGCGGTGGAAACTACAATAAGTGATAAATTATTTAAGCGCCACACTATATACATATGTCTAGCTAAATGATGACGGTATATGCATGCATATGCATGTACGAAAAGTACGATAAGACCAAGATGTGAGCATTAAAGTATTGAATAATCGTATATGTATAATGTACTTTTAGTGCTTTTCAATATTGTCTCTGGAGTACAATAGATTTTTACGTAAACATAACGGCAGGTACGGCAGAGTAATTCATACACTTTGATGATATTATATACTTATGTATATATATTCATACAGATATTTATATAGGCAAAGTATATAGGAAGCTTCGATTTGGTGGTAAGCAAGAGTTATTTTTAGATTAATTGACAGAATACTTGCTCCAAAAGGTATACATATATATATATACACACATATATATATTATATAATTATATGTAATATATTATATGTCGTATATGATGTATAATATATTATATATTATTTATATATATAGAATATAAAGAAGCTGCTATAGACGAGTCCGAATTCCGAAAGAGTGTGGGGACAAGGGTCATGGCGGAGAGGATAATATATAATAACTCTTCTGTGAGGAATGCATAGTGTGTGGTGAGCAGTTTGGATATTTTATCGTATAGGGAAACGGAATAGATGGAGCAATTAATGTAATATTAAAAAGTATAAAGTTAACCACGTATATACCACCAATTGCTGACAACGGGGAAGTAATTATTTTAAATGTTATAAATAGTAGTCTAAAGAACCTGTTTGGAATGTTGATTCAAGTTAGAAGAGAGTGAGACGCATACGAAAGGGAACACCGGATCCAAATACACACACATATTATACCTTTCACTCTCCATTAATTATATAATAATAATGATGGTCATCATGTGTTTCCCCGTGGGAACAATAATTTTAGGCTAATATACAGCGTCGGCGGGCAGACTAAAGTCAGATAAAAGTTTACGTGATAAGACTGGGATAATGACAAAATAATAATGATTATATACAATAATAATACTTATATACGATACACAGTTAGTGGAGCCAAGAGTTTTTAAGGTGAAAACTAATTATAATTATAAGTGATCATCCGCAGCCCCAATATAGATGCTCCTGAATATAGCCTCCCACTTTTATGAGTGCACAGCCGCGGCATAATTTGAAACTTGTTGTTGTATCAGCATTTCATACGAGATATGGCATATGACTCACTCCATTTTTCCTACCCAAGCGTACACACGTTTTTTTTTGATTTTCACAGTAAAATTTTGTGATTGCAGACTCACTCGAAAAACTTTCCCCAATTTTGAGTCTATACAGGCCACCGTCCAGCAGTTGTTGAGGGTAATCCATAAGATTTTTTTGGGCTGTTCTGGGATGCTGGAAAAAAAATACAACTCATACGTTTTGGAATAATACAGTGTGAAGCCTTTTAGTACAATTGAGTGTGTCAGAAGATGCTTGGTACGATGGTACACCAAAATATCGCAACCCATTCATTTTGAATTTTTCCACGATTTGAATTTGACAGGCGGGAAAAATTTACGATTTAAAATCTTCAAAAGTTTTACACTACTTCTGCAGAGAACTGTGAGTTGTTGGGATGTGGAGATGAGTCGTACATTTTGACTTGGCCTTTTTTTTCCTCGAATCGAAAAAGTCTATCTGTAGGTGCGGCTCCCCATTATTTTCCTTTAGTAATCTTAAATTACTTGATGGATGAATTTTACAGGTTGAATTACTGGTGAGTTGTAAGTGTTTGTTTACATTTGTATATTATTATTATTCCTGAGATAATTGTTTGGACTGCAGAGCAGTTCCAAAATTTACACCATTTTGTGCGGTTTAGAGTGGGAAAACGTTATTATTATTTTTTTTTCAGCCGCTCACTTTCTTTATATGATGGCGACTCTTTCAGATGTTCACATTAATGTCACATTTTTTTACACCTGAATCATCATCATCACCACCACCATAATCCTGCCATCACCCGTGTAGGCAGTTCCATTAGATTTAAACGGTCGTATTATTAGTACACATTTAGCGGCGGGAGTTTTGAGCTGTTCGTGAGAGGGTGTATTTGTTCAAAAATGTAAAACTGTCATCATCCTCGTCATTAAATATTAATTACCTTCATACTCTCCGGCCTAAAATGTTGAAAAGTTCCCCCCCCCCCCTGTGCAAGAATACGTGTGAGCTAGTGTAAGCAATAATGGTATTCCTTTCCCCCATATGCCATTCGTAATGATTCATATATAATTCAACAAGTATTCTGGTAATGTTAGAATGATTCTGATTCCAATTTTGTGGGAAACAAAATGATGTGTTTACTCGCTCATTCGCCATGCTCACCATGCCGTGGTGGATAGTGAATATTAGGCTGTTGCAAGTAGTACGAAATCAGTTGAGCAGCACCGGATCAACTACTTCGAGTCACAGGACCATAATGTTGTCAGAGTTGTTCAAATGACGGACATATGATGGGTATTTGAACCGGTAAATTTTGTCTGGAATGTGAGGGGCAACGGTTGGAATTGCACGTCTGGAACGACCCTCATTTATTTTAGAAAAAAAAATGAGAAGAAAACCAACCAACCAACCAACTGTTGTGCAAATGCCTTCTCAAATTTCCATGTGTAGTACAGTAGTTGAGTTTACACAGTCGATATCATCACAATTATTATTATTTATATTGCTATTATTTTCCCTTGCGAGTACACAGTCAAGTAGGGTGGAAAACCTTAGGTCTTTTAATTTAGTATTACAATAATAGTATCACAGACTTTTGATGATCATGCATGATTTAGTGAACGTGGTGTGTCAACTGAATCCGAATCAGGAGAGTTATACATGTGGTGGTACGGTGGTAATTTTAAGATATTTATACGTTTGTACTAGGAGAGTTTATATTAATCATCTCATGCATATATACGCTATCGAAGGTACTTATTAAGGCTGGAAGTTGTCGTACTAGTTGTAGTTTGTAAGAGGATGGGGGCTCTACGTATATGTCTACAGACTGTTTTTACCAATCATGCATGAGTGTGTAAGCAGAGCCGTGAAGAAACTACATAGCAATTATTATCAGTATCATCATGATGATAGTAATAATGGTAAGATAATAATAACAATAATGACAAGTTTTATACTACAAAATAAATGATAAATAGGACGAGTTGTGGAGGATTACAAGTTGATATTGTAATGCTAATGACATATGTATGTGCAGAGATGACTATGCTACACACAGAGTAACTAAAAAGCATCCAGTGATAATAAATTGTTGAACTACAAATAATAATAATAATAATAATGATACTATTAGTATATACATATTAACGAAGCTATATACGGATAGCTACAATACTTTCAACGCAAGAAAATCGCAGAGAAATTAAATAATTTAAGTATTAAAAAAATCATCACAATTGTACTACAAATAATGAAGCATATGCAAGTCGTACGCTGTATTCTAATAATAATAATAATGAATTTTTCTAATAAGAAAATAACGCTATATATGCATAAATATATATTGTAGAGACATCTCTATGTAGGAAGGGGTCCTGTCCAAGATTATGTGCATACATACATGTATAAATATATGAATAAACACGCTAAATAATCAAACTATTTTGTAAGAGATATATATATTAAACCAGGATTAAAGTACTGGGAAGGACTGTGCGGAAAATTATTGTTACACAAAAGAATACCACCATGGTTGTTGTACGGGGATTTACTGTGGCGAATGGAGTTGGTGGTGTTCGGACTAAAGATATATATACATATATCTAAATATATTTAAATAAATAAATAAACTGACATAAAAATAGTGCCGTAAACAACGCAATATCTAAATGATATAAATAAATACAAATATATCGCCCACCCTCCTCCTACACATGCGTAGGGAATTTAAGTAATAATAATAATTACTCTAAAATACTGATGTAATAATATTAATAATAATAATTAAATGATGATCATTTCTGTTAACAATAATAATGATTCAGAGATCATTCAGGATGTCATATAGGGGAGAAGAACGGTCAATGTACTACTACTAATACTATACTATGTACGTACGTATATGGGAGCGGGCAGCATCATCATCATAGAGTAAAACAAAATGAGTGTATCCCCAAGTACCTATACTTTGAGTAATAAGGATTACTGTAGGAATTACTTAATTACAATTAAATTTCCATTAAGACAGTCTAAATATCGTTTCCAAGGTATTAGCATATTCTTCTCAGTAAATAAATATATTGGTATATAAATTCTATAACAGGATCATAATCATCATCATCATCATATTAATTATTGGTGTAAGTTATACGGGCTAAAATGTGTAGGTAACATTATTACTATTCGTATAGTAATTATTACGATCGGCTATTTATATTCTTTAAGTGCGTATATAGACATTGCACACACAGGGAATAAATTGGGAAGGCGCTAATATATGTATGCATATATATCATATTGGTGAATTACTCTACTGGGGGTCAACGTCTTTAAAAGTTTAAGATGAGAGGGTATTAAGTCGAGAACTTGTGTTGTTGCTTCCCTACAAAATCCGCTGCTCGTGTCTGTAATTAAAATAGACATAAATTTATCATCACTCATGATTATTGTATCGGACGGTAAATGAGTGATTAAGTGTGGAGCTTCTCAAGGCTTCTTACCTGTCATGTCATGATTCACCGGGTCGGTTCGGTTCCTTGCCCACCCCCAGTTGTAGTGGTGTCAAGTCTTGAGTTGATTCCTGAACTAATGAGAATTAGAGAGGCTTTAGGAGCTACTGCTGCTGTTAGTATGGCAAATCAGGCTTGGAAATTAACACTGGAATTCCACGAGCGCGGTGGGCAAACCGCTTACTGTTTCGTGGGAAATCCATCGGCCTCGGACGAAATTTGATCCTCTGTGCTTCATTCTTGTGTAGTATAAAGTCCCCTTCATCGCTCACATATACGCTCATCGTCAATGTTGTTGTTGTTGCCGGGAAATCCCTGTGGAATTGAAAATTGAAGCTGAATTATTATTATTATTATTATTATTATTACTTATTATAATAAGTTGATAGAAATTTGTAAATTTTCCTCCGGATGTTTCAACCTGGTTGTTGGTCGTCAACTTTTACAAGTAATAACTCCTCTGCGGCTGCCGGTCATTCACAAGCCAACATATTTGAAAATTACGTATTACTACTCGTGTGGAGCCAGTTTTGAATTCCCGAGACGAATTATAATTATTGTACACAACAGGGCACTTTAATTGAATTTTCCGCCGAATTTTCCTTGAAATTCTTGACAGAATGGTGGTTTTCAACTTTTGTTAATTTTTCTTTTCATATCTGAGTCAGTCCTGAAATTGTAAACCGAATTCAACTGAATTAAATCCCGCGTTGTCATTCAAAAAAAAAACGAAACTTGTGGACTCATTGACGTGCGAGTTGCTAAGCATTGCATCATGTCCAACAACAGTTCACTCGCCACTCGCACTGAACTACACTCATATACAGTATTCATAATACTTGACATTAGAAAACTTTGAATTTTTTTTATTTCAATTTGGAATTTAACAATTGTTATTATTTTACTATTATTATTATTATCATTATTATTATTGCTTCATCAGATCTCTATTATATTTCATACATCTTTCCGAAGTTTTTTTTATACATAATCTATAATACGAACAAATTAGAAAAGTGGAAACTTTGAACACGATAAGTTGATAAATACTTCGTCATAACAACGAGTACGTACGTGCCTTACCAACATTAATAAATAACTTAAGTAAGCGAGAGCGATATGGCGTTGGCGTCTTAGCTCTCAATTAAGCTCCGTCATTTGTATTATCATGCATCATTGGAAATGAACTACAAGATTGAAACTCTAAATAAATTCCATATGCGAATCTTCAAAAGATACAATGTACAACAAACGGATTGACAGGGTACAGGAAGGAGCTTGAATGAAACCAAAACAATTTTTTCAGGTCAAATATTATATATATATATAATATATAAGATACATATCAATGGGTCATAACAGATTTTTTGGCAACTTTTCCTCATTTTCCATCCTCCTCCTCCTCCTCCTTCTTTTTACAAATTCCAAAAAATTATTACGTCTTGTAATGGTTTTACAGAATAATACGCTCAATCGGAGGTAAAATTATAGTTCTTCTCCATATAGCTGAACAAGTCGATTCTGGCTCATTATATTTAACAAACTTCACATGGCTGAGTCTTCTCCGGAGACGCTCATCAAATGTGCTACCTAAAAACGATACAAAAAAGACATTTCGTCAAAATTTAGTCAAAACTTGGTAAAAAATTCGCAAAATATTCGTCAAAAAATCGTAAAAAATTTCCAAAACGTTCCCAACTCGCATCAAACCTCCACTGCTTACTACTTGAATTAATTGAACCCACTCACACGACGCATTAAACTGATCATTCCGTCGTCACGATGGGCTGATGAACACCACCGGAGGGCACGGGTTGACCTGAGGCACTTCGCAAGGATCTCCTCGCCGTCACATTGATATCTGCAACAAGTTTTGAAGTCACTATTAATTTCAGTAATTATTCATTTAATCTACTCGTGGAATGAGAGGAGATGAGGGCACAGGATTGAGGTTTTTAGGTGGATTACCAGCAGTGAAGCGACCACAGCTAGTACACTCTGCCGACACATTAATATCTGAACATCTCCTCCGCCTTCTCTGCATTCTATGAAAAATATGACACACTTCACACTGATTAGCTGCTGGGCGGGGACAGGAAGTAACTCCAGGGAATTCATTAGTCAAATCCTGAGTATCTATAGACGATTCTTGCTGATTCGTTACGTCATGCGAACTGCTGTGAGTGCGAGAATTACTATTGGGGAAATCTGCCTTGGGAAGAAGAGGATCCCTCGAAGTATCCCATAAAGTACTGTGAATAGGTATGGGCTCACGGGCATTATTTTCCTGACGACAGATCTGACCGGCATGCACTTGGACAGGAGATGAGTCCGGGCCCGGAGTGCTCCGGTTATTTTGATGATGATGATGATTCCTGACTAAACTTTCAATCATTTCCAATGAGTCGTCTTGGAAGGGGGAGTACTCGGGGTGGGCATCAAAGGAGTTTTGGGCGCCGAAGATCTCACAGTAGGTTACCGGGTCGGGTCGAGTATCTCCACGACTGAAGCTCACAAATGAGCCCTTGCGCCCTCCACTACTACCACAACTGCGTCTAAAATTCCAAGCTGGGTCTTCGGACGGGATGACGCGTAACTCCTGGATCCAGTCCGGGTACAAGTAGCTCAGCTCCAGCCGAAGTTGACTGTCTTCAAAGAGGTGCATTTGTTCATAGCAGAAGGGGCTCCATGGCCTACTAGCATTATTTCCGCCAGGTAAAGACTGATACGTGGAGGGCTTCGAATGTGCTTCAGCCTCTAATCGCGGTTCGTCGCATGGTTTCGCCAGACGATCCAGAGTCTCCAGAACAGTTGATTTCGTAATTTCTGAACAGCTCGTCGGTTCCGCAAAGATTGCAGGATTTTGAATTTTTTTTCTCTCCTTGCTGATCTTGACGAGCTCCTTTTTGAATTTTTTGCCGCGGCGGCGGTGATCAACCATGTCCAGGACATGATGAAAACTCCGACTGAATACACACTTGCTCTTCACCTTGACGGGCAAGGAAGTTCGTCGTGTCATTTTCGATTGGAATCGGAATGAGGGCCTTCCCGCGGGACATCTTGTCGGGGTATGTATCGGATAGGATCGGACAACTTGAGTCGCACCTGTTTCGTCCTCACAATGATCGTCATTTGATTGGCGGACGGACGCTGAAGCCCAACTACTACTGTCTGCTTCATCTTCTAAACATTAAGGGAAGCTACAGGCGGGGGGCGTACGGAGTAAGGCATGGGATTACACTAGTCTAGGTACGAGTGCCTTTGTGCCTTACTGTGAGAGCGCAACGGGTCACTCCTCGGTTGGGGATCACAATTGAGATCCGCGTCCTCTTTTACAGGATCAATCGGACGAGTATTAGTGACTCTCTGTCCGCATTTGTTCACTGATCCAAGTTTTGAAGAGATTGTGATTAGTGGGGACATGTTACAAGTTTCATCAACTGAAATGGGTAACTCAGAGTGTACTTTAACTGTGCACGTATGGATGAGGAGACTTGGGGGTACAGAGAGTGGGATATTCGAATTATGACGACATAGTTACACGGCATAGTTGAATCATACCTGCGGCAATTGGGCTGCCTGCTTCCGATGACTCAGTGTTGGCTCCCAACTAAAGAGGAAAATAAATGGCAAATATTAATTAGTCAAGATAGACAGGTATTTAGTTTAGCTTTAATTTAATTAATTTTATTTGCTTAACTATTTGATTTAGCCAATTTGATTTATTTAATTATTTAATTTAGTTAATTTTATTTATTCAATTAACTTATTCAATTTATTTAATGTAGTTAAATTCATTTATTTAATTATTTTATTCAAGTAATATTATTTACTTAATTATTTTGGTTTATTTAATTTTTTTATTTTAATTGATTAATTTATTTAGTTATTTTATTTAGTGAACTTAATTTATTTAATTATTTAATTTAATTCATTTTATTTACGTAATTTTTTAATTTAGTTAATTTCATTTACTTAAATATTTAATTGAATCCATTTTTTTTATTTTTTTAACTGCTTAGTTTAATTTATTTCATTTTATTTCATAAACTCACAAACATCACGCTTACTTTGCAAATGGTTCCCATCGACTTCCTCACTGCTAGTGTTATGAGTGAAGCATTGCTTCCGATGCTTGACCGCCGACTCCCCGGCTCTTTCAGGCTTCTCCCTCGAAGAGCTAAAATATTGATAGAAAAAAGAATTGAGTCCATCCAGAATTGAGATACCACAGATTAACAGAAGACGGAAATCAAAGGGGCACCGAGTCAGGTTTACCTTCAACTCTGGGATTTGACATGGGGGTGAGATGCTTGTTGGAAGATCGTAGAGGACTGGCAATTTTGAAGAAGCCTCCTTCAAACTGTCGCACTGGTGAGGGCTCTTTAGGTGATGCTGATCGCGGCGGAGTTTCAGGCAGCTTTGGCTCAGTAGTGGCAGCCTCCAAAGCAACCTCTGCATTTTGCGGATTTAAATTTTGACGTTGTTCTGAGAGACACACAAATAATTATGCTTTAAAACTTTCCGGGGAATATCAACGGTCTCAATAAAATAAAAAAGTATGAGCTCTCACTAGCTAAGAATTCTCGAAGAGATGAACTAGCTTGAGCCTTTCCCTTCTTAGGCTTGGACGTGACAGTCTGACCAGGAGCTTTACTAGAGGGGTCATTATTATTCCCTTCCTCGGTGGACTTCTTCATGGGTTTACGACTTGGAGGTTCGCTTGACGACGGTGCTGGGCAGAGGGGGATCCAACCATTCTTCTCGAGAGAACTAAAGGTTCCGAAGCGTCCAATGACTTTTTCGATCTGCAAAAACAGGGAAAAGGACATAATTTAGTTAGAAGTTTGGACACAGAAAAAAGGAAACACGAGGAATGGCATACCTGAATTGCAGCAACATCCCACCATCCTTGCAGATCACACGGTAGAACAGGTCCCGGATTCTCCTCCTTACTCAAGTAAAAGTATAAGAGCTGAGCAAACTGAGGGAGCTTGGATTCCATCAACAGTTTGGAGGAACCCAATGCGCTCTCAATGTCACCTGAGTACATCTTCAGGTATGTTCGTAGCAGCACTTTCTTTTCGTTCCTCCCAATACTTCTTATTGGTCATCAACTCCGTGGAGGCCGCCGCTAGCTTCTGACTGTAATACAAATTTATGATCAGAAATTATAAAATTAATTTTTTTAGACAATAGAGCAACAGTGAATTGCCGCGAACGTCGAAGCACATCAGACGTAAAGAGTACATAATGTTTTTTACTTTGTGCGAGCTACCGTTAACAACATTTAAATGATTCAAGTTTATGTTCGTCTAAAAAAATCACTAGATTTAGTTGTTGATTTGTTTGCGACGGGAAGTGAGCAATTTTCATAGCAATGTCCTTACTTGAACTCCACGAAGACGCTGTCAATCCCCATCATCTTTTTCTTCCTTGGTTTTTCCGCAGCTGCTGCCGCAGCAGGTTTGTCAGTATTATTACTATCAACGGCAATGGCATCTTTGGGGAGAATCTCTTTCATTTCCGCTTCCACTATAATATTCTCAACTTCGGCAACTTTCTTCACGTCAGTCGAAGCGTCGCTCAGTTTGCTATTGGCCGCCCCGTGAGTTAAATTCTGAGTACTGGAGGATTTGAGAGCAGCTTTAGCTTTAGCTGTAACATCCTTTTCCTGGACGGGTCTGCCACCCGGGATGTCTCCAAGCTTTTCTTTGGCCACAGTTTCCGCTGCTGTGACGGGCTTCTTGACAGTTTTTGGATTGAGAGTAAGATTCTTCATTTTGGCAATAGCGGGTTGCATTGCAGCGTTGGACGGGCCGGTTGTTTGCGCTTTGATCATTGCTCGCGTCACCCGGCGTTCCCCGGCTTTCCCACCATCATCGGCGGCACTGCGAATGTTGGAGGCAAGAGGTGGTTTCTTTGCAGGAGCATTCAGAAGCTTCTTGTTGGCAGCCACTTCTCGGACTGTGGGAACGCTCGGTTTGATCGGTGCGACCTTGGGTGGAGGAGCTTGTTTCTGAAAGTAAATGAGCGAAATTTTTGGACTGTCACGTTTTATCTAGTAAGACAGTTAAGTTAGTACGGAAAGGACGTTCAAAAATTGGAAATTTACCCTGTTCTTCCTACTCGCTTCTTCAGCGAGCTTTTGCTTCCTCCAACGTTCCAACTGCTCCTTTCTTGACTCGACTTTGTTATTTGCTTTCATATTCTCATTCTTGTTGGAATCCTGAAGGAGATTACCAACGAGGTCCACAGGAGGTGTCATTTCTCGCACCTTCCTCCGGTCCATCAACAACTCGGAACGGCGATTTTTCTGGCGAGCTTTATCTGTTTCCAATCTCGCTTCCCGTCTACCCTGTTCGTCCAGCAAGGACTTGACCCCCTGTTTCTTGTGGAAGGCACTGAAATTCTTTTCTCTAAAATGACAATTCGAAAAAGATTATCATCATCATCCACAAAATCAAACTGTTGCTACAAGTTGTACTGGTTCTTACTGAGAAACTTTCTGGGTTGCTCCCGGGAGACTGTTGAGTGAGGCGGTTGAACTTTTGAAAGTGACAGCTTTTACACGCGAAGGATTTGTAGTTGAGATCTGGAACTTGTCCGCATAATTTCCCAAGAGCTCGCGATCCTTTCGCAGTCTTGTGTTAGGTGTGCATTTAAATTCCGATGCCATGAGAACCGCGCTTGGCTCACCTCCTCCACAGTTAACCCACTGCAATTTCAAATTAACAATTATTTAGTTCAAACAATTTATACCAAAATAGCGTCCAAAACAAGAATATAGCAAACTGGTTACCCCGTTACAAAATAACAGCTATTATCGATAAAGATTACTGAGGAAATAATGGACGTGTAAGAGGGCACTAAGAAGCTTTGAAAACTACAAAAGAGTTATTCTTGTTAATGCATGCATTGTGGTTAATCCGAGATAGATACCTGCGACCATGATCCCGCTAATGAATGAACTAAATCTTCCCCTGAAAATCAGCAAGCAGATCGAACGCTCTAGAAAAATTATTACAAATTATGCACCCCCAAGTTTCAACATTTTGAATGTGAAGCTCCATTTTAATTCCATATTATTATAGCTCCATTTAGTCAAATCCATTCATTCGTTTACTATTGCTAATCGAAGTATCAACCACAGAAAACGCCAATGCCGGTACTTACAGAATCGTGGAAGTTTTTTCAAAATCCGTAAAGATATTTCCTGCGTATATAGTTACTGAAATAAGATGTCAAGACCAGTCTTTCGTCCCTAGCGCGCGATTGTTATCCAGAAATTTTAAATAATAAAAAACACTAATCAGGTTACAACAGGCTGCACTGGATGTTTAATCCGCAACGAAAAAAACGTTCGAAATAATAGCTGAGCCTGATAGAAACTGCCAGAATAATTTGCTCGTCTTAATCACGATCTTCCGCTTTTCTGACAACTATCTAATCACAATCGTCAAGTCAAAGAAGATAAACATAATGTTGACGGTTACGTGCTGGCGTATCGAATAGGAATAACTGCGAAAAAAAGCTCTCCATTCAGCACTTGGAGTGACAGTTAGCCGACGAGCCAGAGAATTTTTTTTAGTCCACAGCAGCCGAATAAAACACTTGAAAGGGATTGCGAGGGAAAATCCTACCCAATGAAATTCAACGGCGGGATTTTTGAGTTCCAACAGTCAGCCCGTGCAATGGAAATGACGACGCCACGATAG
>WJFA01000864.1:0-28202 GCA_009870155.1 Pseudobourletiella spinata | reverse complement strand
TTTTTTTTTCTAATCCCTCTCTCTCACTTCCCGCCCTTCCAAGTCTTACAATTATTACGCACACACGACAGAGAGGAAATCCATATAATAATGGAAAGGTAAAAATCAACAACTAAATCGTCGGCGTCACCCCCTGCTCCATATTTTCTTTTTCCGGCTCGACGTAACACTTTTTCATCATTTGAGATCCGATACTGAAGAAATAGTGTCACTGATTCTGCCCCCTCTACATTTGTAGCGTTTGGAGGATACAGCCTTCCATGACCTTCCAACACTGAGAGAATGAGAATTCTTTGCTCATTCCAATCTCCTCAATAATAATAATAATAATAGCTGCAGTAACAACTCGGAGAAAACATCTAACGACGTAGATAAAGGCGGCTTTTTACAAACGACAGAGGAGAGGATAACAATAATGGACTTGAAATGTGGCGGTCGTCCATCCACATCTCAGATCATGATCATTCTCGTGATAATGACCGGCAAACTTTCCGCAGAGACAGCCAAGTTCATGGAATTTATTCAAGGTGGAATACAACAGCAACGGCTCAGAGCCCATCTTTCCCGACCGTTGCATCACAATCTTCGCCAAGATTAATCCCATATGCCACATCGGCCCCGTATCATACCCTCCCATCATTATTATTAACCTATGGAGAATCCCTCTTGAGGTTTCCCATTTATGCGAGAGGAGCGAGGAGGAAGAGAGAGACAGTTGCAGAGGTTTTATACGACCAGTTCCGACCCTCCCTTTAGCGCACACACACACACACACACACACACACATACACACACACATACAAACACACAAACTAGTTGATGCATATCTGTTGACAAGTTAGCGTGAGGCGGTTCAAATTCTTTTTAAGGATAAATAAAATCTACAACGTAATGTATTAGCCTTGCCTCCAACCCATGCTTAATCACAGGAACAACAACAAAAAGTGTTGAATAATGTACGGTGCAGTGACAGGGCCACAATTGTTCGGACTTGGAGGAACATGGACGACACCACCTGAAGACGGAGAAGAACTATGGGAGTCCAAAAGAGCGAGGATTCCCNATTGTTCGGACTTGGAGGAACATGGACGACACCACCTGAAGACGGAGAAGAACTATGGGAGTCCAAAAGAGCGAGGATTCCCTCTCCCACTCTCACACGAATACATGTACATATATGCTCACATATAGAGATTGAAATCGATCTCAAAAGTTGAGACCGAGACCGAGACCGACTGCAATCGGACTTGGCATTCGAAGACTGATGTCGGTTAAGAGTTTCAGTAGAAAAATCAAAGACCGAGACCGAAACCCGATCGGACTAGACCGAAAGACCAAGTGCCTAAATGTGGCTACACTAAATTACTTGAAATAAATTAAATTACCCGAAATTGTAAACAACATCTCAATACATCTACAATTTGCTCTCGATACGTTATTTAAGTGATATTATAGCTGCTAATGCCACTGCTCCATCTGGTGCCGACATTTCATGCACATTAGCTTGAGAATTCTTTCATCTCTCAGTCGATACCGCTAATTCCTGACAATATTAGCTGCAGCAGAAAACTCAATTTTTATGGAAACCCTGGAAACTAGTCATTCCAACATATCCCCGGCAAACTCTGCCAATTTAGGAGACCGGTACAGAGACAAACCAACCCCGAGATCCACTCAGATTTTTGTCAGTCTTGTGCACTAACACCGATCACCCAGTCGGATTCTCAAATTAGAGGCGAAACTTTTCAGCCCAAAATCGGTCTCGGTCTCGGGTCGGTCTAAGCCAAAAAATACCGAGACCGACTTCAAACTTTACTCACATGCACAACATATGGAGTCAGTGACGTCCCTTTTGAACCCGTAAAATGTATGCCCGTCCACTGGTGTGAGAGTGCTGGACGGGCGTTAATGATGAGGAAGTGACGAGGAAGAGATAACATATACTCCCTCACACTAACAGACACTTGCACAACATTTCAATATTCCTGCACGCAAATTATAAACAGAGATGCTGAGGCCGTATGATGATTTAGGACGACACCTGATACCGCACCGTTTACACCGGCCATAACAGAGTTCTAACAGGTGAATGCCACGTCTGACGTGTCAGCTGTGCAATCAACCAGATCTGTTCCCTCTCTCCACATATACATGCACACACACACACACGCAGACACAGACATAGCAGTCCTCAAAACAAGTTGATAATGATACACGGAAAAGGATTAATAAACAAGGGCTCAATCCCCCTCTTGGTTATGGTAAATTCAATATCAATTCCACTCACTACAGGTCCACTCGACCATCCTTCATATTCTATCTGTATCTCCCTTTCATACAAATTAATCCCAAGTAATCAGACGTGAAAGAGTCAACAAGTCTTCGTGCTGTGAGGTAATGATTCTGATCTTCTAACCCTTCTCCACTCTCCCGCAGTCCGTCAGTTAGTTCACATACAAGATGCACATGCTGATGACGATGACGGTGTGGAGAGGGAAAAAGTTCATGTTCACACTCTCAGAGGAAATAACAAGCCCGAAATAATGCCCCTCTTATTCCCTCTCCAATACAACTAACTTGTCTCTGCTACTTCCCCATTAGGAGCCCCACTAGTAGCCGGCGCAAGGGAAATATATGCATATGTATTTCCCTTCTCATATGTTTCGCACAGACCCCTAGCAAAACTACCAATTACCCTATTCATGAGGAATTTTTTGGTGAAAACCCTTGATTTCAAGTGCAGCGGACGTACACACATGCATACGCACACATAATACATGCATGTTATAAGAGAAGAGCACATCACCTAATCAACTCCACCATCGGGCAGTTATTACTTAATTTTCTCATATATAGAAAATCCAACGGAATTCAACTCACTTGACACGACAATCATATGAGCATCGCATGTATATAGCCGTATGGTCATTATCATGAGGAATCAAGTACGTTGTCCTATGTCCACGCACCAGTGCTGCATACAGATATTCTTTCACTTTTTTAACCATCTCTCCCTAACTGGCGCGACGGAACAGTTCCGTGCAAAGAGCGAATTAAAGTGCAAGGTAAGATGGAACGACGAACGACATAAGGGCAAAAGCGTAAAATCCTCTCTGCTGTGAGGAAGTGGACGCAGAAGGAGACCGAACGGACGAGTCAAGAGACCCTTATGTCCAGTTGGTCGGTGTGAACTCATTACAGAAGGAACTTGAATGGGGAAGACGAAGGAGAAGTTAGCATTCTACCGGGCCAAAAAAACTCATACTTTTTATACAGCATATAGATACGTTTACACGTAACAACAAAGACTCTCCTCTGGCCCATTAAGACGGGTTGTACAGCGGAACCAGAAATTCTGACATCAAATAGTTAAATCTAACTTTGCGCTTCCCCCCATCCCCCACCCGCCATCAACTTTCGCTGTATTACAATGCAAACAGGAGGAATAGGAACAACAGTGGTGGCGCTACATAGACACGGCAGCTAGTTTTACCCCACAGCACTGCCATTACAGTGTATATATTCCTCCTCCTTTCCACAAGACGACGGCAGACAGAGGAATTCAGATTTACCCAAAAACCACGGTGTGAAGCGTAAACATGGTATTTGCGTGAGACGAATCCATCCGAGTCAAGGACCATGAAAGGAAGAATACAAAAACCACTCACCGTTCTCTTTCACGTAAAAATACAGTTGCATGGATAGTGTGGTGTGTGTGCTCACCTCACTGTATGCGTCCTCAGATATGTGTGTAGTATGAGTGTGTGCAAACCTCACACTGAATCACACGCTGTTCATGTGCATACGTACGGGCGGAACAAAGTGAACTCCTGCTCACTGAGGTCCTACAGATATGCACATGCAGAGTATCTTCTTCCATCCACGGAGAAAAGTCTCATCCCCACACGTGACCCCATTATGTATTGCCCTCCTGCTATAATGAAGGCGATTACTTTTTCTTTCCAAACTATGAATTAAACACTACGGCCATCCGATACATGGAGAAAAATTCATATGTTCGTTTCGTAATATGTATACACTCTACTTATTACGTGTATCCGCCAAATGTATTCCATCCTACAGGACATGTGCTGCTCTCCACACTGCCTCATTCCCATGGCAGCAATTCCGACTTCCTCCAACCGGCAATAAGTCGAACTCGAACCGTCGTGGAGGGCAGACGCTGTACACAACTCTGCACGCAACAGGGTTTTCGGTATTTCTTACTTATTCATCATCATCACACTGTACATATAGCTTCCCCCGACCACACATTTATAATAACAATCAACCTGCACAACGAACCTTCCCCTTCAAAACTATGACGGCGACAATAACTGCTCCGCTCCGCAATTCTGCTTCACTATAAGGGACAAGAAATAGGAGCAGGAGCGGCGGCGGTGGAGCCACCAGAGTTAAATCCATTTATTCAGGTTAGCGAACCCCTCAGTGCCACTCATCAATGTCAATCTTGCAATTAATTTAGATTCCTTACAATCGCAAATGACGCTCTGCTCCTGCCCTCCGCCTCTGTATGTGCGTGCGTGCCTGGTTACGGTGCATGTCAATCCTGTTTATGACACTATTAAGGGCAGACTTAGCATTTCATCTTCATGACTCATCATCATCATCACTCAATGCCCACGCCGCTTAGACACTGGGCAAATACACGCTAATTACTGCAGCCGCCGTATAAAAAAGCCAGGAGCTGCGGGGGTGTCACCTGCTAAACCTGCTGACTCCGCACGGATCATGCGGGTTGAGATGACCTCACGGTGGCAAGAGATGCTTGGAGCGGACATCAAAATACATCGGTAGAACGCTGGGTGCACACACACACACACACACACACAACGCACACATACGTTGAAAACAAACAATGCCCGATGAACGTAGATTGAATCAGCTCGTCCGTCAGTGGGAGAGGACAGAGGAATTCTTATGGTCATGTTCATATAATAATAACACACGGACCGATGAGGTCCTGGGATCTCAGCTTTTTCCCCGTCGTTTAACTCCCAAAGCTTGAACAATGGTGTGGAAACGGGGGGACATGGACAACATTTATCTCCACCTTTCCACGGTAAGAACAGCAACAACAAAAACATTGACGACGACGACAACAACAACGACGATGACATATCAGTTGGGATCACAGAATCAACTCTCGTCCTGAGAATCCGTGAGGGAGACGATGACGGTGAAGGTGGACGGACAGGGCCATTGAATGGGTCATTCGTCTCTCCCTTACGTGAATTTATCAGGGGGTGACTCCGGAGTGTGTATTCATAATGAGGCGGGGAAGTAGCATAATATACTTGTCGGTCCACCCTTACTCCCTCATAATTTACAACGGCCAGTAACTCGGCGCGCGGGACATAAAAATTGAAGAATTTACTACCGCTCTTTTATGGACGTGCCAATCATATGCTAAAATATTCCTGGAACAGTCACCTTCAAAATCTACTCAACTCTCATTACTCCCCGCACATTTTTTCCTTTGACATGTGAGAGAAATTCCACGTATTCCCACGGAGAGGGTGACTTCTTAAAAATTCCTACTACCTACTACACCATTTCTCCGCACCCACGACCATACCACCATCCCCCATATGTAACACACAGCACAACTCTTTTTCCACATAGTAACGACTCTTCAACATGGGATTACTATCGTACATGAGCATGAAACTTGAAATAAATTCTCATCATCATCGTCATCAACAACAACTCCTCTCTACTTCCTGAACAAGAACAAACATTCACTCTTTTACGGGGAAAAAAGAACAAGAAGATTGATGGATATAGCATCCGTTCCAATCCACAGGCACAGACACACACAGAGTAAGGGGCAATAAAAAAGCACACGCGTGGGGCCCCTAATAGTACTCTATGTGACCTGCTCCCTCCCCCTGGTGTAATGGCTTCATATGTGCGAGACCTTTGGAGTGGATGTACCAACCCCACCCAAGAGCCTCAGCATATCATAACAATTACAAATCACGACGGGGCTTGAACAAGGTTAGCAATTTAAACTGAATCACGCTCAACGCCCAGCAGAAAAGTTACTCCCTCACACGAGGACTCTCAACGTGTAGCTTTTCTATTAACCGGATTTGAGATTAGATCTTGACACTGAAATGATATCTGGCTCTCCGCAACCCAGCCTCACCCAGCCCCATCGTCCCCTGAGCTATCAATTTGGTAAAATGCGCAAAGAGGGGGTGGGAAGGGAAAACCATATTATTTCTCAATAAAACTCTCGTCGAGTCCCCTTTATTCTAAGTAACCGGAGTGCAGCAATGATCATATTCATGATGATGATGATGATGAAGCCAATAATGTGAGCTTAACATACATCTCTATCATAATGGCTGAAGCTTGGAAAGTTTCAAAGGTTAACTTACAGTCCCGAGACAGAACGGGAGCGGGATCCCACCAGATTTTGAACTTCAGTCATTGTGGGTCTTAACATACATCTCTATCATCATAATGGCTGAAGCTTGGAAAGTTTCAAAGGTTAACTTACAGTCCCGAGACAGAACGGGAGCGGGATCCCACCAGATTTTGAACTTCAGTCATTGTGGGAGGTGGAGGTAGTGGATCATCGTTCATCACTTCAGCCTCTTCTTCCGGTACCGGAGGAGGAGGTGGTGGAGGTAAATCGGGTGACATACACCTCGGGATGCTCATCATGGGCTTACTCGGTACGGGTGGGGGTAGCCCTTCCGGCTGCTGTTGACAGACCGGCGGAGCCGCCGCGGGTTGTCTCACCGGAGCACGGGGCAAAGGAGGTGGAGGGCTCTTTGTACCTTTGTCGGATGACTGAAAATTACAGAGAATACAAACAAGAGTAAAGACTCAGCACCTTCACCACTCACAGCATCATCACAGCCATGCCACATAGTGGATAGTGCATCATCATACATGAGCATACGTACTACGGAATTGAGTTCGAGACCAAGAGCGCTACCTGTTGGGACATGTTGCGAAGGTGAGGTTTCTTTGGGGGCCGCTCCGGAGGTACTGGCGCTGGTTCTTTGGCGGGTACTGCAGAACTGAGGCCAATCGGCGCCTTCACGTTGTTCATGCCACTCCAACTAGGTGTACTACCTGTTGAATCTCTGTTGTTGACGAGGTGCGGCAAGTACTTAGACATGTACGCCATCCGAGCACTGCGGACAGAGATGAGAAACGTCTCATTACACAAACCATTATCATCCGCATTATATACACTTTCCCATTCTTCAGATGCTGTCAAGTCTCTGTCATTCCCGCAACTGATCCTTCCATCATGCACAGCAACAAGAACAACACCACCAACACCGCCACCACTACAACATCAAGCCACGCCACATTATAGGTATTAACCAATGAGCCCAAGCATACGCTGCTAAGCCAGAGCTAATGAACTAGATGCAGAAAATCTACATCAATTTTCCTGTCCGTCACCCTCATTATCCTCTGCACTTTCGGTTGACACTTGTTTGGCTCCGTCAATTGAAAAGTGAACTCTCTTATAAACTCCATCCCACTTTCGGGTACATCATTGTGGCATAGGGGATGACCGTTTAAACGGATGGATAGCAAGCGAAATGAGCTATCAGTATTGACAGGATTGTTGTTGTTAGTTTATTATTATTATTTTTATTATTATTAGTATAATGCTACTACTATAGGGATAGCCAAAAAAGGGCGATACATTTTCCTAATGATCCTAATCGTGTCATTCATTCGCTCCAGGGACCAACTCAGCTCACTGCAAGGTGCTATATCCCTCCACACAAGCCAGACAGTCCGATATACTGCCCCAATCCCCAATCATGTCTGAACAGTCTCTCTCTTTCTCGATTTCAACAGGGGTACGTCAGGTAGTGCTGATCTCATATATTGATATATAAGAGTCACTCTTATGCTGAGTAACACCTCAGTCCCAGTAGACACTTGCTTCTTGTCACAAGGGGGGGGAAACAATGCTCAATTAATATACTCGACTTCACGTCAGTAACGGCTGTCACTACTCCACACATGCACCCATGTATCACTTTAATTCCAATGGAAAATGTTAACTCTCAACCCTGGCCATTCCAAAAGTTTCTCTCTCTCTCTCTTGTTCAACTAGTACATCTCGGAGTACATATCAGCTACCGGGGGCGGTTAAGGCGTACAAATCCTCTATATATGTGAGTAATCCCAAGTGAACAGTACCTACATATCAAGAGTCAGATTTTGTGAGTGAGAGATAATGGTGGTAAATGTTTTGCGCACAAGTCTACAGGGTAGGCCAAGTACCTCGAGAGAGTCTGAGTTTAGCTTGAATTATATTACTTTGTGCCGGTCCACCTTCGTATTTGATTGTGTGACTGACGACGGGCTCAAGAGTTGTGAAACATTTTTTTCCAATCCTCCCGTGTACAACGTTGCACACACACTCGCTCAACCCCTGCACACGCCCTCATCTGACACTGAACCAAAGGTCAAATGAGAAACTCGGAACGGATTGACGTTCCTCGCAGAACTTGACTCTCTGCCTGTGCACTCAAAAATGTGCAATGTAAATCCATTAGAAATCTTGAGCATGAGCTTCACACTCGTTCTAACAACTGCATATTGGGGATGGAATTAGTTATTGGAGCCTTTAAACCCATCTGGCCCTCCTCCAATCACCATCACCATCAACACCAGGATTTTCATGATGATGAATACTATGATAATAATAACGCAGAAAGCATTCCGCCGAATCACGGCTACCATCACAACAGCCATTGCATCCACAACATTCAGCCAAAAGTTCAAAATTCCATCAAGGTCGATTCCTCTAGCCCCAATAACGTTTTATTCTTTACACAAAAACGTTCAAGATGCAAACGTTCACACATGATCAGAGCCATTTCCAAAGGTCATGCTAAAATGCGTGGAAGGAAGTGTGGGGAGCAGCTGCCAAGGCGATGGGAATGAAAACCCCGGGACAGCTTTTTAACCTCATAGTTTGCTCCTTGTTCATGGGCACCCACGCGCCGACCCTCACCACACCATCATCACCTCATGATCGTCGTCGCAAGATCCTTCTGGAAATGATGTCATCAGCTATTCAAGGTCCCCCGAAAATCATCACCATAATGACACATAGTGAGACGGGATGGTACATTACTTTTATTTACACTTGACTAATGCCTTCATATGAGGGTACCTGATAACGACAGACGGTCATAAGAACCCATGTAGTAAAAAATTCTGAGCGAGGAGGAGCTGATGATTCAGACTTACTTTATGACGGTGACTGTGACTACACTATACACATGGTGAAAGCATATTATTGGCTAGTCAGTGGAATCACATATATGCCTCTCCTGCCAATGATTTTCCCGTCTAATGCTCACCACCATATGATAAATGAGAGTGCACCTGCTGCCGCTGATGCTATATACTACTGCATTATATAACCTCTGCAGATGAGCTGTGAGAGGAAGTGGGGACTGTGAGGTGGTGTAAGTTTAATATTTGACGGCGGAGCCCCCCTCCGTAGTGTGTAGTATACTACTGCTGCTGCTACTACAGCCATTCCAGACTGGCTTACGGAAACCAAGAGGATTATTATGATGGATTACAGTTGGGAAAACAGGTTGGTTCAGTCCAAGTGGAGCCCCGGCACGAGATATGCTCGTCGTCGCTTGTAAAGAAGAAGAAGAAGCGCTTCCCTTCCTCTCCTCCCCCCGCCTCATCTTATCATTTTCACAGGTCCACATTTTCATTCCAATTTCATCAACTTCACCGACTCCTCAGCTGGCTGGAGGAGGGTGTGGAGCAGGAAGTGTGGTGAAGTGTACGCACGAAAACACACCTGACCACCCCGTTCCTGACTCCGCAGCAGATGGAGACATGTTAGAGGCTAATCTGCCATGGTCCTTGGCTCCACTGGATAGTCTTAGAAGTTGAACTAGTGGTGCAATCCATGGCGCAGGTAAGATGGTACAGCAGGAGGAGGAAATAAAATGAAATTAACAGTTCATGTCACCCTTCCTAATGGGCTCTGTGAGTAGCATGGTAGAGGCCACCGACCGATTCCGATGAGGTGACCAGGTTCGTACACACAATTAAGCCTCTCGTAATTATTCCTCTTGTTACCCCTTATCCGGACCCATTAGACAGGAGTAGTCGTATCTGGAGGATGAACATGGTGAGCCCATGACCCATTATTAGTATTACTCCTGTGCATGCAAATTATCCCACTTAACAAGTCCCACAAATGACACCTCGACCCACAGCTTCCACAACACACTCACACATACACACACACACACACACACACATTTAACGGCCGTCCAAATTGCATCATTATGTACCATTCTCCGAAAATTTAACACTTCCTCATACATGAACGAGCAGGTCCTCATCTCTCTCTCTCTCTCCTTCCATGGATGGGCAGTAATGTGCATAGTACGTCAACTTTATGCATGGTTTGTCCACCACACAGGGATCCTCCCCACAAGATCGAGGCCTAAATGTCCCTACTACGAGTAGTGATAGATTCCACACCACTGTCCCGGACTACTGGTACATGTGTAATAGGTCCGTACACGGGCCTGACGAACCAGTCAAACTGGGATTTCATCCCCGTGTCCTTTCTCGATAGCCAAAAGGAATGAGGTAAAACTTGAGAGAGAGAGAGAGAGAGAGAGCAATAGCAACCACAATAACAAGATCATTCATGGGGCGGCAGAGTCTTGTTTACTCCACAGAGGGGAGGAGGAGGAGGCTGTAGACGAGGGAAACAATGGATTTGATAAGGTCTGACAGGAAAAAAATAAAATATTAACCATTCTTTGAATTCCAGAGCATTAACAAAAGCTCTGTAGAAAATCAAATGGCAGGGGGAAAACATTATGAGGAGCTGAGAGGTCTCCTTTACCAGCACTGCATTCTCCTCATATTATATTCCTCGGTGGTAATACTCAGATCCGTAGGCACATATGTGTGTGCTCGCCCGTACTCATGTGCGTGTGACTGGGTGTTGATATGAGCCGTGTTTATGTGTGTGTACCGACGAGCGCGTAGCATATGATTGTATACTCGTGTGTGTATTCCCGAAGGATACGGTCACGTTAAAAGGGTAACGCACCTTCAAGAAACATTTATAAGATCAATGTTTTCTCATCTTGCACCTACTACTTTTTTACACAAGTTTCTAGCGAGGTAGAACCTCACTCTGTATACCTCACACACATATACACACTCTTACAGCTTCCTAGCTAATGCCCCCTTGTTCACATTTGTAAACTGAGTCATTAAAATGTGCAAACCAAGTCCTCGTGTACCAAGTCCTCTATTAATTCTATTTCCCACTGATATATCATATAACTTACATGTACACAAGAACCACACAAGTCCTTCCTAACCATGGAAACTGGCTCAAGTCAGCTGAAGTGAGCCAACATGAGGCTATGGCTCACCAGAATCATATTGTAAAATGCCGTATTCACTCAAATCCATCTCCATCGCGTCCCTAACGTACAGAATATACACTTGATAATATAATACAGATCTTTTCACCTCTCCGTCGACTTTTCCTCACCTCCCCACTCACATCATGGAGCTGAGGCGGACCATGCTATTACACCCATATTTGCATCATCTACTTACAATCATTCCACTCATCTATACTCCACACAATTGCTTCTGATGATGATCCACCATTGTCGCGATGGAACATGTACGAGCAGGTGGAAGGGAATAGCTCATCTTCCTCCTTGAACAGATAGCGGCGCGAGCTTTTCCTGTGCGGCAAAAACTCAAGTTCAAGGATATGATCGGAGCTGCTGCTACTCCCATGCTCAGCCTAGGTGGTGTCACTTTTGCCAGCTCATTCAAGGGGAGCCATTTCAAGGTAAAAATCGTTATATTTATTTATGTATTTGTAGACGTGTGACTCACTCCCGATTAAGTCTGTTTACACAATCCATTCCTATTCCTGCGTAGCATCCAGCACGCCGGTCTTTTGTCAACTAATTCTCACCCCACTCTCGGCGCATGAGCAGAGAGAAAGTATATTTGTTGAAAAGACCTAGCCCAAGCATCGGCTTTGACAACAATCCAAGTAATACTTCCCAGACGCCGGTTTAGCATCCTTTGAGGGGAGCTGAGTAATAATAACAATGGTAACATACGACCATGCCCTAGATCACATCTCCACTCCCCCAGCCACACATGAGTGCAGAATAAAACTCTCCTCTGCCACTGATTCACCGCGGACGAAGCGTTAAGATGATTCAGATAGAGGTGAGGAGGAGGGGGGAGCGAATGAGATAAAAATCATGCTAATAATCATAATAGCACGATCAAAGGTATCAAAATCGTGTAACCCCGTATTCACCCACCGTTACGTATTAGACACGGACGGGCAATTTTCGCGATCGATCTCAATTAAGAGATTTTACAACAAATCCCGTTAATTGCATGCTCAAGATCCTCCGCTAAAACGTGAAGATCTGTAAGTGAGAGAGAGAGAGAGAGAGAGAGAAAGATACAGAGAGATGCGGAAGACGAGCAAAAAAGAAAGAAAGCTAACGAGAGGGACAGACAAAGGTGAGCTTTCCGTATCGTCTTCACTCTCCTGCAACCTCATACGAGGGTAGACGGTGAGCGAGAGACAAAGAAGGGGATCTTTATTAGAAATTCACAACATATAGGAGAATAGAGAGATGCGATCAAGATGATTACGATGAAGATGATGATCATGATAATACTGGGATAAGTTTTACTGTGCACAAGGGCTCAAGAAGTAATCAACAATGAAAAGAGATGAGGAAAGCGGATTGGAGATGCCTTGGTGGGTGCTCCACCACAACAGTGCAAATACTGTGCGACGTGGTTGGACTCTACTGGAATGTGTTCAGACCTGGGTTAACTACTCCGCATGTCATGACTTTGCGGATCACCGTGAGCAAGTAACTTACATGTGCCATACGAAACCTCCTCATCAGTCTGAAGCCGCACATGCTTGTCACAGGGGTTACGTCCTGTCAAACGTGCCCCATGCGCTCTTCCGCATAGTAAACCCAGCCGACAACAACTGGACTCACGAACTCGGCCTGTGGCTCAAACTCCACGCACACGCACACACAGAGCCTTACACAGACACTTGAAAACACACGAGCACATACGAAACTGGCCAAGCTAGTAGAAACTGAGGGCCTATCCTCTTCCTCTCCAGCCCAACGGACAGGCGGAAGTCCATTTTTTGAGACATTCCCAAGAGTAAGAATTTCCCACTTTGTTATTCTCGAAAACCTTTTAATAATACTGTCATGGGACATAGGACGGAGACCCTAAGGAACTCTAAACAGGTTCCATCATGTGCCTCCAAAAATTTCCACCCAATAATGGGATAATCCTCTTCTGTATCCCTCTCGATGTGGAATGTCCCAGAGGAAAAAATGATATTTCCCATCCTTCCAAGGCTAAACTCTCCTCTCCTTTACAGTAGATAATTTTCGTAAACTACTACAAACTATGTGCAGGTCCGGTGGCACGTCATAAAATCCACATGTACACAATACTCTTACGATCACAGCAAACGATGAGTGGAACGTGAAGTGGGCTAAAGTACACGTAGAAATATCCAATAAATCTATCCAGGACGACGCGCTTATCTCCCAGGAGCAGGGGTGTGGAGTGAAATTTCGAGAAAATGTCAACACTGCGTGTGGATCAATACGGTTATATGTGTATGAGTACCCCACTTGTCAAATCACCACGATGGACACATCATCAGCCTCCCATCACATGTCCCTCGGGCCTGAAGGTCATCAGCACCACAATCCCCATCCAGTATTGTGGAACACTCGAAGAAAACTCATAAAATTAGGGTGTCAAGGGTACGTACAAGATGCTCCAACTCCTTGGGTGATAGGGCCCGAGTTAAGGGTCATTACAAGGCTCATATATCCTCGTGCGCAAATTGAGGCGGTGCACTTGACAAAACTGTGCGAGTCAAAGCAGGCGGAGATATACGTTGGCACATACGTACGGGTAGATAGACACATGAAGGTTCAGAAGCTTCCAGTTGTGTTCAACCCGCTGGAAGACTTAAGTTTCCTCAGCCTTTTGGGAAACTTTCAAAGGTGGATTCGAACGTGAAAGACGACGAGTCAACGTTTGGTCGGTCGAAACAGCACTACGCTGGATTCCTTATCTGGACTAGAGCGGGCTAATCACTGCCCTCAGTTCATAAGATGGGGAAGGGATAATTAGTAGCACTATATGGGACAAAGTAGGAAACCATTATTATTATTGTCCACCCCTCATGTCCACCCCTGGTAAACTGCACCCCTGTTGCCAATACATTATTCATGTTCCACGAGGATTTCAATTAGCTTCTCTGCAGTGGAAACATCTCATATTCTTATATCATCATCCCTCCTGCATCGAATCCATTTGACCAGACGACAAATTTTCCAAGCCTGCTCACACACCAGCAGCTTCACACGAGCACTCCTTCCAAATCATCCGTCAAAATAGCAGTGATTACAACGACAATTGATAATACACTTGACGAATACTAATGGCATGCCTAACTTGACTGTGACCAATGTTCACCATCATCATCTTCACCAGCTCCACGAGCACCACTATGTTTACCTATGATACAAAGCCTACCGCAAATTACGTGACAGAAGTGTGCATACAATGTGTCCCACGAGTTTCCGCCTCACCAAAACCACCGCACTCCGGCATGATTAAACCATGAGCTGCAATATGTCCTTCGCCCTTGCTACCCTCAGAGAAATTCCTCCTCGGTCCTTACTATGGATCCCCTTATGAATTTTTACGGGGAAAATTTGTTAAAAATCAACCATGTCTCCGGTGGACATTGTCATTTTCATACATACACACACAAGGCACATACACACACACGCAAAACAAACATGCCCAACAAGCAGACACATACAAACATTCAGACGGAGTCAGGCCAAACGAATACTCCTGACACGGCCAAGTCAGTGTATTTATAGCTCACCAGCTCAATTGCTATTCAATTGGAGAGCACAATCAACTTTCCCATCACCATCACATGTGTGGACACATACTTGCACACACATCCTCGCACTATTGGGCATGGCGGCGATTCTGTAAACATCACAAAGTCATCCCCCAATGAGTGCATCCGGCTGAGAAAAATGGATGGGGAACAGCTCAAACTTTTATTTTATTCCACCGCTGAGCAATAAATATCCTTGGAAAAAAATGTAATAATATTCAGTTATATTCAAATGTCCGGTCTAAAGCCACACTGCGGGCGTGCATATAGCGCATATTCAAGAGTGCATGGGCACATTTCTCATATGGCCTCTCAATAATCTCACGGGGAGCGAGAGCAAGAAGGAGAAAGACGGGGAGAGAGAGAAAAAGAGAGAGAGAGAGAGAGACAAGGGTGAGACAGGAGACCCTTTGAAATATCTTGGACAATGACCATGTGAAACCTATTAAACGAGATGGGAGTACCATATAGTTTGAGGGCGACAGAGTCAATACTTTTCAATATTAAGATTAGTCCCAACCTGATAGTGTCTTCGGGAAGAACTATGGGAGCGGGTTCTTTTATATTCCTACGGATTCCTCACTGCTCCGCATGGAGTGTGAGAGCGCCCATATGCACCTCACACGCTCACCATCGTCCCACAAAGGGAAAAAGCACCCGCGTTCCTCACTCCAAGCACTTTGCCCCCGTATACCCACTCCTTCAACAGCTCGCACCGTTTTCACGTGCATACGAATAACATACGGCTGTCCAAGTTCTTCCTCATACACGCATACTCACGCACACGCACACACATACACATTCACAAGACCATTTTTTTCAGTTCCAATACACACGATGATGGTGGTGCGGTGCAAACAAAAACGTTCCTTCCACTGGACCCAAAGTTCTGTCATGGCTCCCTGGGAGCCAGCTATTCCGTCAACATTCCTTCCTGTCTGCGCATTGAGCGAGAGAGCGAGAGCAAAAAGGGTACGTGGAGGACAGATCTAATGAATGAATGAAATCCTTCCCCCACACTCTGAATTGCATTTCAAAAGTAATGAATTATTAGGAGTAGTTGCATACCAGTGCGTCAGGTAAAAATATGTGATATGGAGATCCTCCTATCTCTGTGAGGGCCTGCACTACTACTATTACTAATAATAAGCCAATATGCAGAGGTTCACGGTAAAATTTCAAGAAGCTTAGAGGGGGGAAAAAACTCAAGTCGTCCCACCGCTCCGATGAGGCAGCTATATAGCATGGAGGATGAAGGGCTTATAAATTGCCTCAACATCCTCCCATTGTGTCACGCGGCGGACGGATGTAGCATGTAAAAAGTCTGGGCTGGAGTAAGAGTTTTTTTCCCCCTCGGAGTGTCTGTATGCGTGTATGTTGCAATAAAATCACTCAATAAGCCAGAACCCAAGTACCCTTGCCAACACTGTACCAACGTCCTTGAGGATCCAGATCTAGGCTTTCCCGGAACTCACATGGATTTCCAGCGGCAAAAACGACTACTTTACAGACACACACAAGACCTTCGCCAACTCACAGGGGATTTTAAATCCCTTTACACCAAATATTACACTATGAATGCTCCCCTGAAAAAAATTATCCACTCCCAAAGAAAGGGCTCCCATTGTGATTGTACGCCTCTCTCTCTCTCTTTACGAATACTCCAATAACACTTTTTCCATGCAGTTGTGCAACTCCACCATTGCATGGAAAAATGCAGAGGAGGAGGGGGGGGGGCTGCAGCAAAAAATTACAAGTCTTCACTCCTTTTTCCCAGTGGAATAATTACTATCGAACAAGGATTGGATGTTCCTTCTGACTGAGAGGTTGTACCTCAAGTTGCGACACCCACGAGCGAGTGTCTACCGCACCATAAGGGCTATATTCAGCTCGTCGGATTCATAGGGTTCAGCCATGCGAGAAAAATGATAAGTGTCAGGGATAAAGTGACTGCTGCTTCTGTTCCCTCATCATCCTCATCATCACCATCGTCATCATCATCATTGAATCCCACAGTGGAACACCTACGCTCTTACAAATTATTTTGGACCTTTTTCATTACAGATAAGAGGGTAAGTGCCGCTGCCGCCGCCGCCGTCGTCCGTGACGACGACGATGACGGAGATCGAAGGGATCTCAAATATTTCCCAACCTTTTCCTTCTTCTTGATCTCCTGCCTGGCAAACTTGTCCAGGGTAAAGGTTAATATTTCAGGCCCAAGATACAATTACCGTGAGAGAGGCCCATGTGGAGGGATCTCCGTTTTGGTCCCAACTCCTCCATGTTACAGAATACTATACTCCCTAGCACTTACTACTGCTTCCACTTCTACGAAGGACCCCACAAAAATTTGACGCTTTAAAAATGAGCCTCCCTCGACGACAGCGTTTAACTTGTCAATTAATAGAGAGGATCACTACTGTCGGACCACACGGAATTGGTTGCGGTTACTCTATGGATTTTACGACCCTTCAAAACCCGAGCGAGATTTTTAAAGCATCCACACGGACTATTTTCCCGTCAACGTCTTCCCTTTCTATATTATCCTCCTTTGAGCTCGTTTCCACTTTTACCCCACTGTTACAGAAAAATTCCTGTAAAAAAAATCCATCCAGACGGGGCCCCGAATTAAACGGGCATTCGCATTGGTTTTGTAGGCATACTACAGATAAATATACACATTCACACTCCAATGTGTCACTCACTCACATGTATACACGTATGGCCTGGCGAGCCCATGAGCTCTCTTCTTCCCGTGAGTGGAAAGTAGTGGTGCCGCCGTCCGACCACAGGACTTTTTACCATATCAAAAGGCTTGACACGCTTATAAACGGAGGTTAACTCAACCTGAGTTCACAGAGGCAACACACACTGATTACTGCCAATTTAAATTCACCCTGTAACAGTTGTGCGCATACAAAGTTGAGATTTATCTCAGAGCAGAACCACAATGGCATAACCATAGGACGTGAGAGATGAAGTGGTACAGACCCCTTGGCTCCATCCATGTCACTTTTTTCCCGTCGAAAAAAATATCCTACTAGTCATTCCAACTGCCAGAACTTACTGCTACTGCCACTACTACTACTACTACTACTACTACTACTACTCCTACCTACTCACTCCTGCCAGTGAGTGCTACGTGGTGGTGATGATGAAGATTCTGATGAGGTCCGACATCGTCCTTTAAGAATATCGTCGTCGTCGTTATCATCATCATCATGTAGAATATTTTTTTTCCACAGAAAAATCTCATCCCAACAAAGGGATACAAAGGCGAGGGCGCACAGATAGGCAGAAAACATTACTTGGGCGAAAATTTGAATGTACCACCACAACCGTCACCACCACCACCACATTACCACTACCACCAAGTAGCCCTCGTAAACAATCATGGATATTTATCCCATTATATTCTGTCGTAACTCAATGACACAGAAATGGAAAGTGAAAATGGCATGGGCCTTCAGCATCTACTACGTATCCACTAATAATCACCAGGGTTTCTTCAACCCCACGTAACATTACTTTATCATCATTACCTACTACTACTACTACTACTACTTTATATTATTGTGGAGTGATATCGGAAATGATTCCCAGAATGGATTCCGCAACTCACAAAATAATCTGGTGTCCCAGTTCCTCCCTGAATCCAAAGAGAAAAATCTCCCTGCCCGCGCACCCACCCTTACACACATTCACACACACTAACTCACACACACACACAGCAATGCACGTGGGCGCAGGCAAAAACACCCTTTCTCGGTACCCCAAAAAATCTAGTGACCACACTTACTTTACATCCATTTACTAATCCGGTTCAGCTACACATGCATCATCATGATCATGCTGCTGCAAGTACTCTGACTCAATCCCTTTCAACTACTACTTGACAAAGTGCTTTTTTTCCAATAATTTATCACATAAAATCATTATTGAATGTCCACACGACTCGGTTAGTTCCACAGAACGCTTGACGCACAGCTTTTATTTTGTGTACCTTCATCCCGCTCACAAATAATCCCGCACCCACACCAAGAGCCACGATACGCTGTCTGAAATACAGAGAGGGAAATCCTAGATACATCCTTTTTGGAAGTTGTGTTCCCACACAAACGAAGTATTTAAAATATTCCTCCTCCATGGAAATCCAGAAGTTGTCTTACCTCAAATACGGGCTTCGGTAACTGCCCGAATGCTGTGCAGAGAAGGTGAGAGACATCATGTTCCCCGGACTCGGATCACCACCACTTCCACCGTTCATGTAACACGTGAGGAGTTTACATGCAGAAAAAATCTCCTACGCTGGACGACCGAAGACACTCTCACACAATAACTAAATGGTTGGGAGGAATAGCATTCTCGGAACAGAACTGCCACGCACTCAGTCGGCCACCACTACTGCCGCTCTTGCTGTAGTTGTCACCAAGAGAACGTGATGATGTCTCAAAGTGGGCCTTGCTCCCGGCCACTAAATCTTCCCTCCGCACGTGATGCTCAATGGAACAACCTTGCTGTTGTGAAACTGAGCGGATGGGGGTAAAAAAAACCTCCTGGCACTCTTGCAAAATTTTAAAAATAGTCGAAAGCCTCAAGGTACGTAGGACTTGAGGTAGGCTAAAAAGAGATTATCCGTCTCTCTGTGTGAGTGTGTGTGTGTGTGTGGGTAGACCCACAGTTCGTTCCGCCCTTGCACAGGTCCTATTTCAACCAGGAACCACTGAGGAGTCAAGTACCAATTTAGAACTGTGAGGAAAAATCCAGTCGCTCAAATACCAATCCAGAGCTGAGGCACACGGCTAAGACGGCGGGATATCTCTTCACTGTCGCACACACTGATGATACTCACTACTGGGTCCTTTTCCTCCCGTATATACTTCCAAGCTCTCTCACCATCCGTGAGGAAATATACATATATGTCCAAGGATGCCGTTGTGTGGCACATGGGAAAATATTTGAAACGTTCCTTCCAACACGGCCCCAACTATTAACCACCAGTGCTCTCCACTGCTGCTCTCCTTCTTCTAATACTCCTACATCCCCTCTCCGCCGGCACACATTAAAAACTTTTCACATAGACCTTCAAGTGTGCGAGCTTCCAAAGTTTAAACAAAAAGAACTCTCCACTCCTTCCTCTGCCGTCCTTATGTTCACACTGATCAGGATTGGTAACAAGCAAGCGGACTTGCTGCTGCTGCCCCAGCCCTTGCTCCTGTTCTTGCAGCTCTGCGCGCAACCCCTCCCCTCCTGCACTCTACTGTGTTTATAACCTGCATATATATATATATATATATATATAGTGCGACGAAAAACGGCAAAACTCAAGTCTACCAAGATCCTGTTACCTTTACTTTGTAAAAATGTATATACANGTGCGACGAAAAACGGCAAAACTCAAGTCTACCAAGATCCTGTTATCTTTACTTTGTAAAAATGTATATACACATGAGCCCAATGTGTGCGACAAGGATAAACACTTGCACTTATGGATCATACTGTAATAGTGCCGGTTTGACGGGAATCACAGAGGACAGCAATAACCAAAAGACCAGAAGACTATACAAAACTGAACGGGGTTACTCACACACATATACACGCGCACACACACACACAAATTATCCGCCTGTTCACAACAAACTTGTCAGCCTTTGATTATGCAAATGATTTAATGATATTACGGCCTCCACTAGCCTTTACCAAAATCACTCCATATATCCCCTTTACAAACTCTCATCTCCTTCTGCTCTACTAACTTAGTAAGTTAAAAGAGAGTACGGTTACGAAACCAATATATAATTATCATAGCTCTCCCAACCACGCACGGTTCGGGTTACACTGAAATTTCCGCGGACAAGATGGACAACCTTAAGAGAATAATAATAAGAGTGAGCCAACACTCACGTGTACATGAAACTAGATGCACACCAGCTGGATCCAGGTGATTTTGAAACTGACGTTCAGTTTACTAGGTGAGAAATCAAGTTCAAGTCGTACAACATAATAGTAATAAAAGCGTGTGGTGAAAAAAGGACGGAGCCCAGAAAATTTCCCATACCAAATACACATACTACTGCACGGACATGGACATACAAACACACACACGGACTTCTGCCACTTACTAGTTTTAAGCACGAGTGCCCACCACTACCTCAGCAATATATGTTTTACTTTTTCAAAAACCTCCCCACACCACCACCAGTTGTTGTTCCAAGGTGTGAGGCAACGCAGTGTGAGCCACTGCTGTACATAACCATAGAGCTTTTTGCTCAATACGTACACACTTTACACTCCTGGCTCGTCACAACCCCTCCGTAGGAGCACATAACAACAACACACTTCTAGCTCGAGGGGTCAAGCACACATGGATTTCAAAGGCCAGCAACAACAACAGCAGCAGTTAGAAGGAGCAGCTGGCAAAATTCAGCCCAGCTTGGACTACATACAAGTCATATGCATCCATCCATCCAGCCAAATCAGAGGAGGAAAGTAAGACGAGAAGTGCTGTATAGGTTCTGCGTATAATATTAGTAGTCATGTTTCACGTTGTATATATATATATATATATGTGTGTGTGTACAGAAACATGGAGCAACGGCAATAATAATCATAGGAATAATGGGACGAACAAAAAAAGAGCAGATGCTGCAAGAGCACCGACGTGGATAATATCAAGTAGTGAAATCCCTCCAATTTTCTTCCCCAATTATTACCGAATCATCGGATTTTCAACACATACGAGTAGACCAATCACTCACTGCATGAGCTCACTCCCATGTACTATGTGGTAACAGAAGTGGAGACTGTTTGAAAAAGTATACACTGAAGGATCCCTATATAGGATTTCAGTAGCAATCTCAAGTGGTGGTTCAGCCTGCGATGATGATGATGATGATGATGGTCATGTTGATAGTGACATGTGAAATCCCACTTGAAGCACCGCTCTCACTTTATGGAGGGTTCAAAATATGTCTATATACCACAGCCGGACACATACCACAGGAACGGAGAGAAATGCTTCAGTTAAAACGGGATTAGCCTGTGAAATATATAAAGGTGATGAATCACCCTCAGAGGAATGCTCCACCGTTTACTCTTCCCACAGAGCATGAGTGGGGATGGAGGAAGATTGTGAGAATGCCCTCTGCCACATTACCAAACTAATTTCCTCTGTCTGACTGAACGGAACCCTCCCCCTTGTTGGGTGTCTGTACACGGGAGATGCTTCTGAGCGAGCGGCTAGAAAAGTCATAATTGGCAAGAGGAACGGGGGCGGTCGAAGTCGTCGTGGTCGTCATCGTCATCGTCATCATCATCATCACTTCCATCACTTCCTCCTGCTCGAATCCACATGCCGGTGGAAAATGAAAATGGGGTTTTTGTTGGTTCTTCTTCTTCCTCCAATATAATAATTATTTACTTTGCCCGCCCATAGGCCCCTTCCTACTGAACTTGGTCTGCCTCGTCCGTCGGAGCCAGCACTGACCAGTAATTATGTTGCGGACGCGGACCTTTCTCACAAAATTGTTGGTACAGTACTCACACTACCCCTACTACCGCCCGTCCACACCTGGGCCTACAGGAGTTGAGTTGGGCGGCGGGAGTAGGAGTGACTAATAAGTTATATTATCAGGACGGGAAAAAGTGGTGGTGGTGCGGTGGTCAAGTGCAATACACCCGCAGAGATTCCCTCCTGTATTCTTTATGGGAGAGCAGGAAGACTTTCGTGGGGAAATAACATGTGGGAATCCCCCAGCTCATCTTCCCTATCGAAAAATACAGGCATACATATAGGGATTTTCGCAATATACTCTTAAATCATAACACAGTCAGTGCATCCTTCCGCTACATTATCACAGCTCATACAAGAGTCCCTCTGGGATCGTGTGCACGGCATAGTCCTAAGATTGCATACAAGTTTGTGCTTTTGCAGGTTGAGTGTTGTAGAAATGCCTCCTAATGATAAGCATCCAGTCTGCTCAATTCCAGTTACATTAGCCGAAATTTGCATATCCGTCAAAACTACATCAATTACAGGACATTGTACCTCCACTCAAATCTTGTTACAAACTTGATTCATTCAACAAAAGTTTCATGTACAATTGACGGAGCAATGCGGTGCTCGTCCTGCTGCCGCTCCTCTCCACACTCCGCATCTATCCTTTGTGTAATCACGACCATTATTATTATTACTATTACTATTATCATTATTCTTATTATTCCTATTACTTGAACCGCTCAGAAAAATGATGACTGGAAATCTTGGTCTACTCACTATTGAATTTGCTCAACGATTTTTTTGGGTGGGGGGAGGGCGGCCGGCTGCACATCAGCACATCCCTCCTGATTTTTACCAGAGCGTGCTCTAACAAGGATTTTATTGTTTCATGTATCTTCTTATTAAAGTTTAACATTCAGTGAGCCAATATCATTAACTACTTTCATGCTCCGCGTCTCCTTGGGATACCAAACCAATGCTTTCCACACATCATCTCATGTACATCCCCAAACCCCATAACACGTATGCAGAGGGCGTCATTTGATTTACTTTAGTAATCTGCCGACAAAAACAACAGCAGTCACTGCCGGCAAGTAAGGTTGGAATGATCCAATGGGGAAATCTCACGGCTGTCAGAGAATCATTGTAAAAATTCAATCATGGATTTTTTCAAAATATCTCCAATCCCCACACGCTTGACTGCAGAGGATTAGGAATGATTTCTATTCATCCCTACGTCCCCAACTTACGCAATAATCCCCACAGCTTTTCCAGTCCTTCCAAGCCGGTATTTCTCATAAATGTTCATTGCCATCCTCATCATCATCATCATCAACATCTTCGTCGTGATTATCGTGTAGTCAACTCAAATGTTGACAGCAAGACAGAAACTTAACTTCCAAATTCTGGTTGTGATCTAACTTGGGAACGATGGAACGACTTTGGCAGATTTTTATGGATCTCTGGGGAAGGAGTAGAAAATTATGCTAATCCTCCACCTCTTTACGATCTTCCATTATTATCGTTCTGATTGTTATGACGCTCAAAAACTCAGATCCTACCGCCTCCTTGCCAAAATATATTCAATCTTGTTAAAAATCCAATTTTTCCCCCGCATACCAATCACCGCCATCAATAGTTTAACAACCTTGAACAGGATCATCCATGCTGGCAACAGAGGGGCTGCACTCCCCTCTCACAGCATCCACAGCGGCATCTCCAGGGAAAAACGAGCAAGTCTTCAGAGCAACCCATTGTTGAGCTCAAACGCTCTCCGCCACGGCAGACTAACAGTCACGGCCACTCACAGCAGGAAATCGAAAACAGGCTCTCCATCCTATTCCCTCGCTCTGCCTATGACGAAGCCTCCTCAACCGGAACTTGGCTATATGGGCTCTGCATGTGGTCCCCAATAATACTTATTTCGATTATGAAACTATTTTGCAGGGAATATAATCATTAGCCCCGTTGGGCAAAATGCTCTCGTTTCACCCATTCGCACCCCCGCTGTCCATTCTGTGCCCATGAAAAACCCTCATAAAAAGACACAGTGCTGAGTGGGTTGAGTCACACGCACACACATACACACATACACACCAACTTTCTATTCCAACGAGGACGATGATGACGACAATAATAGTTCCATTTCTTGTCATTTCCTCACAGGAGCTTCCCCATTCTATTATTGCATTGGATGACAGAAAAGGTCCAGTCTCTCCTACGTGTGGAATGCAAATGAGCGGGGATGGAACTAACTCCGTGGTAGAAAATACACTACCCACACAGCAGGCACACGTAGTATCATTCACATATTCACGTAGTCTTCTAATATATTCATCCCTAGCCATCCCCATAGAACAAAGCAGGGCAGGCTGCAAGAGACCTAGACTACGCCAACTCGCGTTGGGGCATGAAGAAGCATCACCGCTACTACTATTACAACTTCTACTACTATTACCACCACAATGTGAAAGCATATCAAGATTTCCATACAGATTGGGGCAGATGGTACTATATGCAGTGACATAATAATGCCCTTAGATACGTTGGACCCATCCGCCGGTTTTTTAGAGCCGTACAGTAAATAATGACAAGGCCTTGTCAGCCATAGAGATTTCTCATATTATGATCTTCATAGGAATTCAAGGCACGCTGCCCTCGCGTCCTTCCATACAAACATAGGCCCTCATAGGGACAAACTTTTTAAGCGCATACATATCCATACACACACATACGCGCCACACACAACTGTTAGGTACACACATTTTTTTAAGAATATACATTCATACACACACACACACACACACACATGCACTCGATCGCGCAGCATCCGTCCCAGCTACCAAGAGGATTTAGTCGTCTATAAATATAATGTACCTTAAGGGACAAAGGAGACGTATAACGCAATAAAGAAAACGAAGAGTTTTAAATGAAAATGTTTTAGACACGCTCTGAATCTGACCGCACTACTACAGAGATTCTCGTCGGTGTACTTGGCCAGAGGTCCCCACCGTAAAATTCATTGGTTTATCCTAGCCATGGCCTCCTAAGCCACAAAAGTCCATAATAAGCGCGTGATGATGGGGGAAGGCAGTGAGCGAGAGAGGGAGAGAGAGATTTTTTGGAGTCTCTAAGGCGAGGAAATTTAATAGGAGGCTCGGCATCCTGGCAGCAGGATACTCCTTAATAGCCCAAACTTATCTTTCACTCTGGACCCTTTTCACAAAGATGTTTTGGAAAAATCCTCAATTTCCCCACATGTACAAACAGGAGAGTGAGAGCGACTGAAGGGGCCGCTTGATTGTGAGCATAGCCCGTGTGGTGGGAGTATATATATATATATATATTTATTTGTCCATGTGTCTCGTGAGGGAGAGGAAGGGCCAGACGGGAATTGAGAATCTTTAAGGGAGATCAATGCGTGATCAGATGGGGACGCGGACGAAGCTATGTACGATGCAGTGTACAGTTCAGTACTTGGGTTACGTGAGTGGAACACTTTCCACTTCCTCCACGCCTCGAGCCAACAACCAGTCCGTCAGCCAGCCAGCTTTCCAGATGTGTTTTTGTGTCTATCTTTCTCTCTCTACCTCTCCATTCGACCTTCAAGGTTGTTGTAGTAGGGGGGAATTGATTAAGCGGAGAGAGAGGGGCCCTGATCCATATGTTTGCCACGTGCCCGGTCTGACATGCCATGTGGACATTCCGCCTGAGCATAATTAACCGAGCGAACATCTGCCATGGCTAGCCTCCTTTGTCCGCTGCTCTCGCGACGCTCCTCCCATGCAAGACAAGCAGTCCAGCTACCATTTATTCACACGACCCTCACAACCTCCTGTTCCCTTTAACACCCTAGCCTTTGGCTCACGAGAGTAACCCCGACGGCCATCATAGTTGTAAATCTGATTAAAAGCCCTCGCTATCTTAATCAAAATCGCGCGCCTTGTAAACACTTTGCGGTCCTTACTTACTAGAGCATTTTTTGAAAGGAATCCAATTCCCTCGTCAATCTCACACTCTCTTCAACAACAACGGCAACGCACGCCAGACATATTTGACCTTCGGTGGTGACAGATCGTACTTGGAAAAATCACATAAATACTACACATATATGCTATTGCCCTCCTCGCCCTCAACCTATAGATAAATTCCTCTTTCTGGTGGCTCCCACTTGTGCTCAAACTGAAAGATCCTGGACCATACATCCCTATCATCAGCCTTTTGTTCAAAACCTACAATTAAGGGTCTGTGTGAGAGCATACACTAAAAGTCGGTCACTGAGACAGCTGAGAGCCCAGGAGCACTGGTATGATGGCCCAGGCCACTTTTGGACAATCCTCTGCAATAGAAGTAAAGGGTGGAGGCGCTCGTCTGACCAAGTGAGTGAGAGAGTGTTTTTAGAGTAATTTACAGCCTGCATTAACTGTCCAATAAAATGAATTGGTAGTAATGGTAGCCATCATAATTTCCTACTCAATTAGCTCCACCATACAATAAAGCCGTATTACGGGAGAGGACCCCGCCGGTGACGAGCATGTGGACACACAAATGCACACACACGATGGGTACACACAAACAGGTACTCACAGAGACACAAAATACGACGCGATGAACCCCTCCCGCAACATTCCGATGTGCAGCGCCAAGTGCTGATGAAAACATCCTAATTATTTCAATGACTGAGCCTTGTGTTTGCATACGAGTGAAATTAGTGTCAATGAATTTGCGCATTGCACAATGACGACTCTTTGCATAATCAAGCGAAACGTTATAAATTTTACTCTGTAGCCCCCCCCTCACATACATACACCACATCAACTGAACATCACAAACACGCAGACACACACACACACACACTCACATTAGTCCACCTCCCTCCCGTCCATATCACAATGGCCCAAGTGACAAAAAGTCAGTAATTGCACATGTTATGCGAACGTGTGTGCCCTATTATAAAATGACTAGTGCCTCATGGTTTTGGCGCCCGTAGCTCTCTGCTCTCTCAACAACAGTAGACCACAAATTTTCCCTGCACGACTCACTCACTCACTCCATTCCAATTTCTTCATATACGTGGAGAGGAAAGTTGAACGGGTTCCCTTGCGGTCACACTCCGCCGAATTCAAGGTCATCAGAGTCGGCTTCAGCATCAGAGAGTCAGCCAGCAGCAGCCGAAGAGGAAGAAAAAAGAATCCAATCAACTCCATTCCCTCCCTGTTTTAATTTATTAATTAATAAATCAGCTAAGGCCAATCTTTTTCCATCCCGTTTCGGCCAAATGACTGAATCAGAAAAAAAGCTGCATACTACGAATCCATAGCTCACCTCGCATACATTCGGGGTGGACTGGAAAAGTGAATTACTGTCAGTGTGACCAAGAGGCGGCTCATTATCATTGAGTGAATATAATGGTCATGCTCCCGAAAGGCTATTACGAGCGAAGGGGCCTAATTATCACTTCTCCGCAATCTTGTCGCTACCATGTGGCATATAGGGCGGCAAAAGTGAGGCTATCAAATGCCTTTGTAGTAGCCACTACGCTTCAACACCATTACAGCTCCACCATGGCACCAGAACATGAAACCATGCCCATCACATGCTCCCTTCCCCTCTCCTTCCACCTCAACATGCATATCCTACATATCTTCACACCGGCCACCCTATGAG
>WJFA01000863.1:0-28209 GCA_009870155.1 Pseudobourletiella spinata | reverse complement strand
CTTAAAACCTTAAAGCTCTTAAACCAACAGTAAAAACGTGACCGCCGGCTCAAGCCACTGATACTGATAATGCCGGCATAGAGAAATCGCCGGAGGAAGATTAAACCGTAAATATTGCTGGCAATGTTGGCAATTCTGAAGCGGCATTCGCTGGACTGCAGCGGACTGCAGGTTGCCCAAGCCCAAATGGCTTCCCAGCGTTATCTACCGAGGTAATATTAAACCAGAATTCGCTGGCGCTCCTCATCCTTCGCAGAAGGAATTTTATTTTTGCACACGAGATCTAATACAGGGAACTGGGTTTGTCGGGATTCGGGCTAAGTTAGGATTCGGACCCAAAAATTGTAATATAACTTAGAAGAAGGTAAGGTCAAAAGTTTACTCTCAGTAACGCTGAGTGAGTGTGATTTATGTGTGTTGATCACGATAATAATTGAATTCTGAAGCCGACTCCTGATCTATATAGTTTAAATTATTTCACCTTTTTCTCTCCAGGTAGGAGCTTTTGTAGGAGTTACAACGAGGAAGCCTAGGATCGTTACGGTGTTCAAATCCTATCCGTTTTTCAGGTACTAAATGTAAATATTGTGGTGTAACCACGCATCTGTTAGATTTTGCTGTCGGCAAAGTTTCATATGATGTAGTAGCGTAATGATTAATGTGGGGATTTGTTTGGCTTTTATGCAGTTGAACAAGCACGTTGGTGTTTGATTCCGTGCTATTATTGAGGTGCTTGCTGTTCGGTGATTAGGGTAAACTTGAAATGGCTCCAGGAGTTTTTAGTCGCGTTTTGGTGAGTTCAATTGACCGAACTTGACGTGCACTATAACTGTGTCTGAAGGACAAAATTCTAAAGTCAAATAATGTTTGAATACTTTGCATTTTGTATGTAGATGGGCAATTCCCTTACTCGAAATGTTCGGTTCGCATCCACCCGAACGGTTACGCTGATCCCCGGTGATGGTATTGGCCCCGAAATTTCGGCTGCTGTGCAGAAGATTTTTTCAGCTGCCCAAGTAAGCCTCATCTCTGGCATTTATTACCTGCGTGTAGCTTGGATGGATTGAAATACGGAGGATTCAATGGATTACTTGTTATAGGTCCCGATCCAGTGGGAGTCAGTAGATGTGACCCCTGTTAAAGGTCCTGATGGAAAATTCGGTATTCCTCAAGGTGCCATCGACTCAGTTAACAGGAATAAAATCGGATTGAAGGGGCCCCTGATGACACCTGTGGGGAAAGGACACAGGAGCTTAAATCTCGCTTTAAGAAAGTAAGGATTCAATGAAGGTCTGTTTTAAGGCTCAAGTTAACGGTTACGGGACTAATGGTTGTGGTGTGATTCAGAGAATTCAACCTCTATGCAAATGTACGACCTTGCCGGTCCATCGAAGGTTACGAAACCATTTACAACGACGTGGATGTGGTCACCATTCGAGAAAACACTGAGGGTGAATATTCTGGCATTGAGCACGAGATCGTCCCAGGAGTTGTTCAATCAATTAAACTGATCACGGAGCCCGCATCTCAGAGAGTAGCGGAATACGCTTTTGAGTATGCCAAAAACAATGGAAGAAAGAAGGTCACTGCTGTCCATAAGGCTAACATTATGTAAGTAAATCTGTAGTTGTAAATTTCCTTTCTCATTCTAAAGACTAATCCACCATGCTCAACATTTCAGGCGAATGTCAGATGGTTTATTTCTTCGGTGCTGCCGGACAGCTGCCAAGAAATATCCAGAGATCAAATTTGAAGAAAAGTACTTAGATACCGTGTGTCTCACCATGGTTCAAGATCCCACCAAGTATGATGTTCTAGTCATGCCCAATTTGTACGGAGATATTTTGTCCGACATGTGTGCCGGGCTTATCGGTGGTCTAGGATTGACTCCCTCAGGAAACATTGGAATGGGTGGTGCTATCTTTGAATCTGTACGTTTATTCACGCTTTAACATGACTAAATATTGCCTACAGGATCGAGACATCGTAACTGATTATCAAATTTTCTTTAACAGGTACACGGAACTGCCCCTGATATCGCAGGAAAGGACTTGGCGAATCCCACAGCACTTTTGTTGTCAGCAGTAATGATGCTGAGGTAAATAATTTTCTTTCGAGTTTTGTTTCTCCTGATTCCCTGAATTTTAATGGAATACTTAACAAAACGGATGGTTTTTGTGTGTTGCAGGCACATGGGGCTAATGGAACATGCCGCCAAAATCGAACGAGCATGTTTAGGAACAATTAAGGAAGGGAAGAAGTTGACCGGTGACTTGGGAGGCAAAGCCAAATGTTCTGAATTCACAGATGAGATCTGCAAGAAGATCGAGTCCTCATAATAACTTCCACAAGGCACATAATTTAGTCAGTTCCTCCCTTCTAGTTCCAACATTGCATTTTAAAGTCAGAGCAACACAGATCTACCAACACGGGTGAAATAAACGGAATCCGCCGAGTTGTTGCTAGTGAGGACTACATGTGCTAGACTGTCTTAAATAAAAAGATATTAGCGATTTAGGTACGTAGACCTACTGGGAAAACTTCAATAAGCTATAAAGTCCTCGGTAATGCAGCTGCAGTGCAATGCGTTCTATCGTTTTGAGAAGTCGTTGTATGAATCGAACCATATAAGAATCTACAATAACTCAAGGGTGCAAGACACGAGAGCATGCGGGTAAGTTCACTGGGACGCCTTGCTCGAGTCAATAACAATAATTAGAGCGTTGTTCAAGTATTAAGTTTAAGTGGAAGTCATTAAGAGCTCAGAGAGTTGCCACATGTTACACTTACGGCGTCAAATGTATCGTCGATTGTTCAACGTTCTCAGTGAATATTGAAGTAAAATTACCTCTTGTTGCGGACACTGCTCTCTTTAATTTTTTCCCTTAGTTTTATCTCCCAACGATTACTTTGCAGTCAATTACCAAAAATTTATCCAAACCAAACCATGTGTATTTCATAATTTTCATACCAACACGTTCCGAAAGTTCGACGGTGATCTGATCTTAATTATTGGCCCTGGAATATGTGGTACACCATGGGAAATTCCAGTGCATGTGTTCATCACCTTACGCTTATGTGGTCGGGACACACGTACTCGTGCGTATTGCATTATGTAGGTAAATTTGATGTAATCTTAATGTAGATGAATTGATTAATTAATCGCGCTTAATTAATTAATTGCCTTGCAATTCCATGTATTTTAGGTTAGCACTAGACGACACAGTTACCGTATTAACCGCAAGTCATCTGAACCTCGAATATGAACCCACTTGTACATATGCTTGATGAAATCAGTGGTTGCTCTCGTGCAATGGGAGCCAAGTTTGAAGTCCGGCTCATCAGCGGCGGACCGAACAACAGAGCTTAGGGATAGGGCAAATTTGGAGGGTATTACTCCTCAAGGCTGATCAAATGGTGCTGCTGTTGTCTCACGCTTTAATATTCACCAGAAGGTAAAAAACTCCTGTCAGTTTCATCCGAGTGAAGTCTCGCACATTAGACTCAACTCGCAGCGTTCGCATAGTACACGTTGTCATTTGATAGAGCGACAGTCGACAGACAGTAGGACGAAAGGAATCTGGAAGGTTAATAATGCTTCTATCGAGATAAAAGAACCGTGTACTTGTCAGATTTAGTATTATCTATACGTCCATTAAATTTATTGTTTGCTCGAATTCGATCTAGCTGCATGCTTGGTGGGCGTATATATAACTGGGGAGCAACCTCTTACAACTGTCATTTTGTTTCAGTTCAAGAGTCTGTCTCTGTGGTGTTCGGACCGTACTGAGAAGAGCCATGTCTAGGTAAGTACAATTGCCCTTGACGATTGCATAGTTGATACCTTAACCGGCATGTCATGCAATTTTCTGGTTGAAAATTTTGACAAGCTGTTCTGTTCAAACAAACACGCTGTTGTATTAAAGGAAAAGCGGGGGTGTCATGACCTATCAGTGCTGAAGCTGTCGTTAGATTTTGAATGAGATTGTTATTTTTCTACATCGCATCGTTGGGATTCATCCGAAAATAGGTAGAAACAGGGTTACTTTAAGTTTTCTTGTTTTCCGGTTTTTATGGTGAGCCGTTGTTGGTTGACATATGTTGTGAGATTTACGGTAAAGTATGCTACTACTGGTATAAACTTAGCAAGTGAAGTGTTTAGTGTGGTATAGATAGATTTTGTTGTAGAGGAGGTTCAACTTAAAAATTTTGTTGCTAGGATGACTGCGTCGTGAGTTGCAGGCAGAGGTTAGTGGAAGGTTAGAGGGCATTGAGACGGAGGCATTTGTTAGCTCATTGCGATAAGAAGTCACAGTGATCCAGGTTACACTGCGGAACAAGTTTTGGAGCTTGTAGTACAAAGTAAATAGATGTGTCGTTTAATGTGATTCAAACATTAATTTTTTTTTGTATTGACAGCCTGAGGATTGGGGCTCCATTGAGCCACAGCACGTCATTAGAAGATTCACAGTACGATAGTATCGTGGTGGTATCCTCCGAAGTCGATGCCGTCAAGGATATTTCAGGAGATATTTCCAAACTGCTGAGCAAACAGAAGGAGGTAATGATTCCCTTGTCAGTTTACAGTTCCACTGTATAATTTGTATTGATTTTACCGATACATAACAACGTGGAATGTTTAGTGATTTCATTCCCTGTTTTCCACATCTCGTAACAGATTGACAGCAGTATTGCCAAGGAAGGATGCGTTCTCGCAACAAACTTGCCTTCGAAGCGGCTCGTCTTTTCTCCGACTGGGCCATTGAATCGGGATTACGATGATGTCCGCCGTTTTTCGGACTCCGCTGCAAAGGGAGTGAAGAGGTGTGAGATTCCCACTGCTTTTCACCGATAGCTTTAGAATTGTCTTTGTCATTTCTGCTGTCAATACTTAAAGCTTTGCTTTTGATGTTAAGGGCCATCGCTGCTGGATCAACAGCTCCACTACTTGTCGTAGTGCCCGATTCCCGATTCAAAAACGCCAGGCTTGTTTCCATTCTAGGTGCTCTTCAGGCCGTGTATGCGGTAAGATTTATGCAAAAAAATAATTTAGATATTACGCGATCCGAGAAATGCACTAACTAATTTTTATTTTTGTTCCTTCGGTAGCCAATCCAATACCGCGAATTCCGTCCGAAGGAAGCCAGTAAAGTGAGTTGGTGGATCAGAATTTCGTGATTTACGTCGAAGGGTCAACTAACTTATAATTATGCTGTTTTAGATAAAGACGCTCGGAGTTTATGGCAAGGATGAAGCTGAAGTAAAAAAGACGATCGAGCTGGCAAATCATCTTGAAAGCGGACGGTATNTTGAAAGCGGACGGTATGTACCTGTGACTGTAGCCTGGAAAAGAAATTTGATTTACAGATTTGACTGAATTTTGAATTTGACCTTGAATGGTAGTTTCGTCGCTCGCGATCTCGGTGGTGGCGATCCAGAACGAATGGCCCCGCCCAACTTTGCCACTTATGTCCAGGAACTTTTTGCGGGCTCACCTGTGAGCGTGGAGGTGATTTCCAGCAGGAAGGCCTTTGAGCAGGAGTATCCCCTATTCGCCGCTGTAGATCGTGCCGCCAACAGTGAGTAAAAAATTCGGATATTTCTGACTTTTCTCTGGGCATTGTTTTTAAAGGGAATGTCACCCAGAACGATTTTGCGTATTCAGGCGTTCCACGTCATCAAGGAAGAATCATCTTCCTTACCTACGAAGGCGAGGGGCCCATCACCAAGACATTGTTGCCTTGTGGCAAGGGTGTCACCTATGACACTGGTGGTGCTGACATCAAGGCCGGAGGAATCATGGCTGGAATGTCCCGTGACAAATGTGGAGCTGCTGCCGTCGTCGGACTCTTTCAGGTGAAACACGAAACATTCCATTAAATTTTCAAAATAGTAATTTTAATAGTTTCACGAAACCTTTTTGAAAGTAAACGCAAAGTAAAAGTATTAAGAGTGATTATAAATCTCATTTGAAGTCTTAACCTAATGAAACTGCATGCTACATATTACTCTATAGGTCCTCGCTAAGTCTTCGCCCCAAGGGTATCAAAGCCATCGGAGGCCTTGCCGTTGCAAGAAACAGCGTTGGAGAAGAGTGTTATGTTGCGGATGAGATCATTGTGAGTCGGGCTGGAAAAATCATTCGCATTGGTAACACGGATGCGGAGGGCCGCATGGTAATGACTGATGTTCTGTGCAAAGTAAGTGTGAACTCCTATAGGTTTCTTGTGGACGTATCGTTGTTGTAACTTTTTTTATAATGTTATTATATTTTTTGTTTTTAGCTGAAGGAAATCGCTGTGAACGAGGTCAATCCTCATCTGTTCACTATTGCCACTTTGACAGGCCATGCTTGCCTTGCTCTTGGCCCTTATACCGTAAGTTCGTTTCGAGAAGTCCCACGCGAATCAGATGAAGTTGTTCTAATGCTTTACTTTAACCGCAACTGATAGGGAGTACTGGACAACGGTCCCGCACGCAAGGAGAATTTTGCTACAAAAATTCAGCAAGCGGGAGAGGAGCTTGGAGACATGCTAGAAATTAGCACGATGAGACGAGAAGACTACAATTTCATCAAGAGTAAGTTAGGCTAGAGCGATAACAACTTTTTGCAAAGAATTCTAATAATTGGTCTATTTAGGCTCGGCGGATGGCGAAGATTTACTCCAATGCAACAACGCTGCCTCCAGCCGTACTCCACGAGGTCATCAATTTCCAGCAGCCTTCATGGTTGAGGCCGCCGGCTTGGACAAGGTAATGAATATTGAAGGACACATAGTACAAGATATATGAAAATTATGATTCTAGTGTTTAGCTTGTCATTTTTTCTCCTTGTAGCATGGAATTGACAGTAATCAGCCACTGAAATATTCCCACTTTGATATCGCCGGGGCCGCTGGAGACTATCCAGCGATTCCAACTGGAGTGCCCGTACTTGCGCTGTCCAACTACTTCTTTGGGGACCAGTTCTAAGAAATTCCCTGGACCACTGACTGAACCTAATCACATAGGATTTCAGCCATTTTAGTTTGCCATCATGAATACGTGCAGTTTACTTTATTCCGGTGTTTGATCCCGGATCAGTTTGTGGACCCCCATTTATTCTTCCAGAATAAAATTGAATTTAAAAATATTAAGCAGTTCTCATCCCGCCGTACAATGACGTCTACAGCTGAGCTTCCCCGTAACATCCACAGTCTTCAATTGATTATCTTTGTCCCTTTGTCATTAGCTATCTTTTACGTACTGTAACTGAAAAAAGATTACCACAAAGCTGACTCACAGAGGAAGTGGAAAGTTGATTCTTCTCAGAATTTCGTCATAGTTGACCGCATATGTTTCCGTTACGTAAAAAGCTTGAGAGCTTAAGCACATGCTGCGGGCCGCAGTAAAGCCGCTGTCTTAAGCCAGTGGTGCAAACAAGTGGCCTTACGCCACTGGATCGCCCTTGAGCGCTGCAACTTTCTTGTATTCAAAAATTTGAGTGAGCCCAAAAATACAACAATGCCAAAATCCAGCATTCTATCTCCCACGGTTACTATGCTGCTGGTTGCTACGGCAGAAATGAGATGCCCTATTAGGTAAGGGAGGCCGACGGCCGACTACACAGTACACACTCCGATTTCATCTCATCTCTATAATAGGGGCTTCTTGACCACCATCATACCTTTGACCACTGTTATAGGCATGAAAAATATAGTGACGGGATTGTATTTTTTTAAAAGATTCTTGAGCAAAAACGCCAATAATACCTTGTACTACTGAATGATATGCAAACTTCGTATAGGCCGTGTGCTTAACCTTGCTGACGTCAGTAAACTCGTTCTCTTGCACACATTGAGGAGAGCCCGAACCCGCCCCACAGCTCATACGCGCCATTTAACAGCCACACAAACAATTTGAAACATATTAGCACGAAATATGAAGGCATAAGGAATGGAAGGACTAGTTAGGTTAGGTTTTCAAACCGTGCAATCATGCCAGAAAAAATTATAATTTACTTAAAGCCTTGCATTTTTCTGCTCAAGTTTGTGCCTCCCGCTCACTTGTTCATCCTGACTGCGGTGAGTGCATCCCGCAAGAAACTTAATACTGCAAATCCTGAGGGTAATTCGCCCGTGTTGTCATGTGGGCCTTCAGGACACATGAATCATGTTACATCGTTTACTTCCGTTTACTACGTAGGGTTGCTACCACAGTATGCATGCTTTGGGCCCGGAATAGCCTCGTAGGGTCAACGCAGTCTCACTCAGTCACAGTGCACGTCTAAACTTAATGATGACGACAAAGGGCAAATTACTCGCCATTCGCACAGGCCAACGCAGCGAGGCTAGCTCCTATGTGAGGCTCTGTAGCTTGTAGCTTCAGCAATATATTACTACAGCTGGACATGTATGAGCTCACAGGAATTCGCAATGAACTCACACAGCCTGAAATATGGGGGCTCGTCCACAAATATCGTTAACATACAGTGGGTGGGGGCTCGAAATTCATCCTATATAGCACGAGTTTACTTGCCCAAGTTTACTTACTACGTTACTTACTACGTACTAAGTTACTTACAAGTTTTTTGGGGTTTACAGGAACCTTGGACTTCTTCGCGGGCTCTACAGGCGTCTCCAAATAATATTCCTGTCAATGCATTCCGAAAATTTGCGGCCACAAACCCTTGCGACACCCCCTTAGGCACAATTTTTAAATTACAGGCAGTTACCCAAGGAAAAATCACATCCGGAAACCTATTGGAGAGTTAGAGCCGATGTATTTCGAAAAAATTGTCGGAATTTGCAACCTTGACTGAGAATTTGGTTGAAGCCGGTGAGATGACGTAGCACTATTTGACCGTTATGAAAAAAACGTATCCCTTTCATGGGTAATTTGGGCGGCTCAAGCATTCGTATTTGTGGATTTGTATTGTGAATAAATTTACAGCTTGAGCATTCGTATCTCTGCATTTGTATTTGCCAATGGCGGATATTTTTCAAAGCACTGCTAATTCATCGAGTGTGGCCAAGGTCTGTTGAAATATCGAGATGAAAATTGCGACTACCCCTTTCTCCGAGCCATCCCTTCGATCCAACATGTGTAATCAAACCTGAGTCCCCGTAACCCTACAATGAAGACTATATGTGCACAGCCCCCACAGAGAGTCCCCGTGATACTATTGGGATAGCTCAAATTGAGCCGCGAAATTTGAACCCCCGTAAACCCAAATAGGGGTTTGGAATACATATGCCTGCATAGAGGCACACACCCCCTTTCTCTTAACAGTAAAGGTTCGGCCGGGGGCTGCGATCGATGGGAGCTGCGTCATCTGACGATGAGCGACCTTCGAACAACTTGTGTGAAATGCGTCATCCAGCTCTTGGGTTGGGTTTTCTCAGTCGACGTGAAAAAAGGGTCAGACATCGTGGAAGGAAAAAACTGGGTTTCGTATGACGAAGGCATTCCGTAGTGTTCGACGCGTTTGACGATTCACTCAGCTATTGGGGTACATCAGAAGTCGTCACGATACACGTAAGTCGTCTTTTTCATTTATTATTTTCAAACTCTCAAAGCGAGTCTCCAATCTCCGCCAACACATTTTCTCCTAGGAGCCCTTTGCTTCCCATTTATATCTCCTATTTTAGCCTTGTCAACCCCTCATTGAATCACCGTGTAAACAGTTTCTGTCCCCGCCTTGGATTTTCCCCGTCAATTTGTCCGGGAAAGGAGTGGATCCATGTGTTTCCCTCCTTGGATAATAATATACGAAAAGAGACATAAATTCCGCCGTTCCCTCTCTCTTACAATACGATTAGTATGGCTTAATTTTTCCCATTCCCTCTCGAACTGCTTTTACTTTTAGGATGACATAAAAATAATGAAGTGAATGAGTTAGGAAACAAGGCGAAAATAATTATTGGATTAAATTGAGGGACCTAATTATTCAGATTTCGGGATTATGGTTCCTTCTTTTTGTAGTATTTTGTTTTTACCAGTTATTCCTGGATTGTGGATGTGAAAATTTGTTGAAATGATGGGAGGGAATAGGTAAATTTTTATAGGAAATTTAACAGTCTTCACAAGACAATGTTTTGCTAATTGTTGCAAATTTGTTGGATTCTGGAGATGGAGATTTGAATGTCCAGATGCTATGCTTACAAATGTGAAAAACTTTTATAAAATTTTCCCGCCAATTTCGAAAATTGAATATTTCTTCCAGGTGGAGGTCAGTACGATTTCCCAATAGTCATATTAGGATTTTTGGGGGTGTATTTGATCAAAATTAGAATAAATGATAGACGATTTGGCATTTTTTGACTTCATTTATTGGAAGTGAAAACTTGTTGCCTTAAGACTTAAGAAGGGGAGGAAGTAGGATGAGTTTTTCAAGAAGTTCTCCAGTCTGAACTCGGAATCTTGCATAAGTGTCGGTCATTTGGGAGATAATTTACAGAGTTACTGCGGAGGCTCATTACTATGCAATTAATGGATAAATGTGGGTGCTGAGAAAGAATCCGTCTTCTAGAGTTCATTGCTATAACTGACTGATCGGGAGTTTGTAATTGGCACGATTCAACTATGAATTTAATAAAATGAATCCCGTTGGCTCAATGGAGTTAGTAATAGTAATGGATGCAATGGCTCGAAATGCAAACTGTCCCACCAGCTAACAAGTTTGAGTGTACCATAGCATACACATTTACAATTTTTTTCGATAGAAACGCCCAGTGATGGGGGTTTGGGTTTGGAGGAGGTCCGCCGAGGTTATCATGTGTAGCACCAGTACTATGGGAGGGAAGAGTGATAAATAAAAGTGGGCAGAGTGTGTGTGCGGCAAGGTTATAGCAGTTCTTCTAGTGGCAGTGCTAACTGAGGAGGAACGGTTGATCCGTGAAAACAGTAGGAGATCCTTCTGTTGCCACAATTAAATTTCTATTGCGTAAGTTAATTGACATAGACGGGAAGAGGGACCAATGAAAGATTTTCTCTTGTTTGCCCAAACCTATTGATTCGCCCTGGGAATGTTTTGAAGGGAACTTGCGCTCGCAAATCCTGTCCACGTGCCGTGCAATCGTGTACTGTTCAGTGGTGTATGGTGTAGGAAGTTTGTTGTGTTCATAACGTTTGCCCCTCAGCTGCTCATGACATTATCCCTGTGCGAGCTAATGTGCCGCGGGAGGATTTTCAGTTCTTCGTAAAAGAGAAAATTGAATTGAGTGATCGCGCGCGTATTTTTCCTCCGTGTAAAAATTCCGTGTGATACTACATAAACGTGCGTGCCCAAAATTTCCTGCCATCTACTCGGAACGGGAGACTCGGATTGAGGAAAAATAGTTTTTATAAAGGAGGTTGGTACAATGGATTTGCATTTTAATCCTAGTTTTTTCTATTCCTCTCCGCCGAACAGAAGGGAAGTTGAGAGAGTCGCCGGTTTGCGATCTCGATGGAAGTTCTGGTCCAAGATACCAAACCGGAGACAATTTTACCAGACGTGGAGGAGTCCCATACATCTCATCAAAGAAAAATCACACTGCTCAGTGCGGGAACCACAATCAACTCATCCAACCCAAACTTCACGACTGCATTGATCAAGAGCAGTCAGAGTAATCTCGTCACTAGCTCCACACCGGTTAGAACCACTACCCTGAGTGGGCAACAACTGCAAACCATGGCCAAATCATCAGGGCTGAGCATTGTGCATGTCACCCTACCTCAGGTGGCAGTCCGTTCAAATAAATCCACCAGAATACTATTAATGAATCTGGACCTCTGTAACATTATTTCCACCTGCTCCGAATACTTTTATTTTGTTGAGCCTCTGATTTTATAATACTCTATTATTATTATTATTATCATTATTATTTCAATTTCTGACTTTCCCACTGTTGTATACCCTTTGGAAATTTCGCCAGTTATGCTCTCTTATTTGGCATTGGCATTGCCAGCTCAACCCGTGATCTCTTGTTATTATTTTATCCACACTTTTTTTCTATCCCCTACTTTTCTGTGCACTGTTCTAATGTAATTGCCAGTGAAGCGGCATCCATGGATTGAAAATTTTCAAATTTTAAGTGACCCAGCACTCATTGCTTTGTTGGTAATATTGTAAATGAGTAACACCACGATTGTGGGGGCACGGGGTCCATTCCCTATAATTTTTGATACCTTTATATTTTTTGTTTGTGACCTCCTCCTGCACTTTATGTGCTTTTCTCAAGCTTCAGTGTACTTGCAAATATTATTGTGTAAAATGTAGTGAAAGCCTCACATGGTCTCAGCACGCGGCATGCACTTCATTCTCAGTCCTGTGTCGTTTCTTTTGGTTTGGTTATTAATAATTAGCAACTATTTAGTTACTTACGCTTATTTTACTCGCTCTCCGTTAGAGTGGTCATTCACTATGTACAGATTTTGAAAGTTTTCCGTTCTCTGCATACACATGATACACATGACTATGACTCATCTTGTTATTCATCGTGGATTCAAGAACTTGAACTAGATTGGCTGTTGTATTCTAATTTTTCCCCTCGTCAAAATGTGAATTGACGACGAAAAAGTGAATTTTTGTAGATAATTTAGTGAATCAAATATGTGAATTTGAATGATACCTTGGGCTTGGCAAGGAACTAATCCTGAACTTTATTTATATTGTATTTACAGTCCGTCATTCAGTCACCCTCAGTGATCCAAAATACAGCGGGGCTACAGTTATCCAAAGGGAACGTGATCCTGGTCTCATCCAAAGCAAATACAGGTGTGATACAAACGACGGGAGGTGCTCTACAGGCGGTTCAAGTCCTGGAGGCTCATCACAGTGACGAGTCCCTCTCAAACGACGGAGTGGATCCCGCACACGGCGGTGGTAAACAGGAGAAAATCAGACGGGAAATATTGACCAGGCGGCCTTCCTACCGTAAAATCTTGAACGATCTAGGAGGGGCGGAAATATCAGGTTAGTGTTTATTTGAATATTACACGATAAATTGTGGTGGTGTGTGGAGCAAGATATATGATAAATTCTGCACTGTGTTCCAGGAGATAAAGACTCAGCTTCCAACTCAGAATCCAGCCAAGAAGCCTCAGACGGCGGCATCGTTATAGGGGGGACGCAGTATCCTCCAGGCGTGGTGAAAGTTATCAACGCAAATACCCTGGGTCTAAGTCAAGTCACGACGGCGGATGGGACTGCTGTCCCCGCCGGGCATCTCCAGACCATTACTATGACGAATGCTGGAACTGCCGGGGGAACCATAGTTCAGTACGCTCAGTCTCAAGATGGCCAACAGTTCTTTGTACCAGGTGAGCTTTGATCATTTGAGTGCTCTTGGCCGCTGTGGGCGGATGTTTACTAATCGGCTTTTGTCTGTTTGATTCCCCTAGTCGGAGGAGAGCTGCAGGCTTACACCATTCGTCCAGTTTCATCCTCTTCAAATTCCCCCTCAGTTGTCGTGGCTGGGGGCTCCTTATCCAGTGGGCATCACGTTCCTGAGGAGGCGACGAGGAAGCGGGAAATCCGACTACTAAAAAATAGGGAGGCGGCTCGGGAATGTCGGAGAAAAAAGAAAGAGTACATTAAATGCCTTGAAAATCGGGTAGCCGTGCTGGAAAATCAGAATAAAGCCCTCATAGATGAACTGAAGTCACTCAAAGAGCTCTACTGTCAGCAAAAAACGGAATAAAATTAGGTTTCTAATTATATATACATACAGTAGTGTGTTAAAAATATTTTCAGTAACAAAAAAATACAAAACTTGAACACCTTTATCTACTGTTGTAAAGATTATTTGAGGAAATGTATTGCCACAGAGAGAGAGAAAAAAAAGCTGAAATTGTGCGGTAAATTTCTGGTCATTGCTTTTGCTATATTGTTACTATATTATTACTTATGCTGTCCGTTCCGCCACCGTTCTGTGGTATGCGTGTGACTAAACTTTCGGGACGGCACCTTTTGAATGTTTTAAATTCCTTTAGTTTCGGGCTATCAATGACACACATGTAGGAAAATTACTCTTTCAGTTTACCACTTTGGATTGTCAATACCCCTAAGTTGCCTTTTAGGTGGTAGGTATACAGTGTGTGAGTTTATGAATGGTCAACTCTGTATCTCTTTCGGCTGGCTTTTTTTCTCGCACGTCAGACAATTGTGGTGTATGAAAGTCATGTATTGTACGTTACAATGTTGTAAGGAATTATTCGTACTTTTATTACTTGTATAGTTACTTTGTTATTAATGAGACTCCTGGTTGATATCTTTCTGGAGGAGTAACCTGTTTTCTTCATTAAGAGTATTTCCGTTGAAAATGAAGTTGGTGACAGTACGAGTGAATGCATACGAACAACGAGCGGGTGATTGTGACTTCCGTTGTTGCTGTAATAGCTTGGAATCGCGTTGGGCGTTCACGAGCTAATGCTATTCTATTACGTGTTGTGTTGGAAAGAGGGTGCAGATGAATTTGATATTCACTTTTTAGACAGGAGACGAGATGGGTATGCACTGGCTGCGGTTTTCTATGTGGACTCAGTACCGGTGTTACCTTAAATATATATAAATATAAATATATATTGTATGTTGGGATGATTATTATCTTGTAAACTATAAACTGTACGCTGCGATGTAGAACGAAAGTGTAAAGGGTGTATTATTGTGTAATGCCTCGAGAGGGAGGAAAGAGGTGAGACATATCTATATTTTTGAAATCAAAACTACTGCGAATTTTCAATTCGTCAGATTACAAGAGGAATAATATCCCTTCTGTTTCCTACAATTTATGTAGAATGTTCTTGTCCATGATGTGTATTCAGCATTGATGATAATTCGCACTTTTGGAATATAGTTTATGATGTTCCTCCCCTCACAGTGTTGAGGGCGTTTTAAGGTCCGTTTCCTATGGCCCTTGCGACAAATGCAATCATCATAGAATTTCAAAGTCGAACCTGATTTCAGGTTTCGGATTTACTACACTCCACTTTGCATGTTTCATTCCTATATGAATGAATGTTCCGCAGGTGGGAAGTAAAGTTTTTTCTTTGTTTTTGTGCTATTCGCTCTCGGCCAGTTAAGACTTTTACCTGGAATTTCTGACAGGTCGTCGCATCTAGATGATAGAATGATGAATACTGTCTTGATCTTAAAAATTGAGTGCAAGTGGAAATCTCTCACTATTAGCCATTCTGAGTTTTAGATTTTGCCACCGTATGAAAGGATTGACACAAAAAATAAAGAACTGAGAGAATTGTGTACAAAATTATTGTATATTAAATAATTAGTCCGCTTTTCTGGTGCGAATAAAACATCACAGACCAAAGCAGATTTAACGTTTGTTTTTTTTATTTTAATCGTACGCAGTACAGTGCGACAGCCTGTACCAGCTAGAATAGAATAATTACACTTGCAAATTCATGTACATCAATCTTCATTTCACAACATTCCACGACAGACACATGGCCAGACCTTGCAAGCGTTTATAAAGTAAGAAGTGAGCTCAACGACCAACTGATTTGAACCAGTCCATAATCTGCACTACGTGATGCGGCATGAGTCTCCACAATGTCTCTCACAGTGTCGAGTCTACATACATTGTTACTCAGACAACTCACGTTTGAACACAGTACAGTTAACATGATCTTGGAAAACCCGGAGAAATACTAAAACGACACTGACTCGAATAAACACACTAGACCCAAAAATATAGACCATATTACATTAATATCAAATACTTTCTATCTGAAACCTCCCCCAGAGGTAATTTTCTGACAGGTCTAGTGTCGTTAAAACGAGATAGTTTATAAGAATTGAGAGAGAAGAGCTGTCTTCGAACGAAGAACAGTTACATGATCTATTCCTACAGGCAATGTTAAAGTGGCGAGCGCGATCGCATTTAATTGCAGAGTTATGTAAATAACCAGACTTATAGTGTACAATTATGGGTTAGTACTGTATACTACGACGGAATTGCGCTCATATTTTTCTTAAACTGCTCCACCCACTGCGAAATTTTTTCGATGTTGTTTTCCATATCATCGGCGGTATTTGAGGGTAGTTCAAAAACAATAGTGGGCTCGTAAGATTCACGAGCTTCATCGAGAACAGTCTGGAAGATTTCACACTGAATGTTCTCCTCCAGCTTCTTCCCGGTGTAACCCCTAGATTCAGAACATGAAATGTATCGCTATTACCATGATAAAAAATAAATAAAACATAGCAATTAAAATAAATACTTAGATTCTACTTTTTCCACAAATCACTGACCTTGCAGCTAGGCGATCGTACAGTCTCGTGTTATCAGTGCGGAGAACGAAGACAATGTCGAACCATCTCTGAGGGAAGAAATCACATCCGTGGTAATCCACAATTTTTCCTCCCTCCTCCATCTGGTCCTCAATTTCATCAAGCAACTGGAAAGTACAAAAATTTTACAGTGGTTAAAAGTTAAAATAAGGCCCTTGATTCAAGGCTTAAGCTACGCCTATGAAGTCACGCGAGTTATTTAAGCTCATCTAGACCAAGATTCATATAGAAGCTATCATAATTAACATAATCAGGTTACAATTATGCCTTAGCTGATGATTAAACTGCAATGAATTTGCTGTTTCCTATAACCTAGCTAGTTGATTTCACGAGTAACAAAATCAGTACATCGGCAATAAAAACTGGCAATCATAACCTCCAAAATACGTTAGTTGAATCAACCTTAAATAAACTCAAATCAAGCGAGCAACTTCTTATCTTAAGTTAATATCCACAACTAACCTTTTCTTCATTGAGGATGTGGCACCCGTACTCATTATCGAACCCCTCATACAGTTTATTATCCTTTGCAATTTGGCTCACATCAATCCAATCCAGTCCAGCAGTTTCTGAAATCTGTTGGGCCAACGTGGACTTTCCCGTCCCAGGAGTACCTGTGGAATAACGGAGACGTACATAAGATAAACATAACGACATATCCGCAAAATTATTTCATCCCCCTCCTTCCTTTCTCATGCTACTACATAGACGAAAGACAGCTGCGCCACGTTTACAGCGTGCTCCCTCAGAAAAATGAAAAAGATAACAATTCCTTGGAAATTCCCAAGATTTTGGCAGGACAAAGACCTCGCAAACTTTTAATGCTCCCTCATCCTGGGCCACTGAATTAGGGTTCTGCCGACCGTGAACAACAGTTTTCAGTATAACTTTATTAGTATTAGTAGCAATTCACCATGCCCGCATGGTAGGAACAACGTGACACTAACCCCCTTTGTGTCACTTCAACCTTGTTTATTTTCCACCGTGACTTACCAGCAATGAGAATATTGGGAAGGCGACGCATTTTCGTCGGATTACGACTGGAATAAAGAATTTGAAACTCGTTTGAAAACTGGATAAAATCAGTTAACTATCCGCAAGTGGTTCTACCGGTCCCACAAGGTTCCTCCAGCACGTTGTTTCATTCACTACTGAACCGAACGAGAGATAGTCTTCTTCAGTATGTTTACCAAGGAGGATGAGCATGAGCGCAGGCTGCCGATAAACGTCGACGGCCGTGGCGGAAACTACGATTTTCTTGTATGCACAGCACTGACTGAGAGTCGCAGTCACACGCACACGCCTCACGCACACATGTCAGCGTAGTAGCACATGTTGAGCACGGTCTTGTGTCCTGCCCACAAATACGCGGAATCAACCCTTGCAAAAATGCTGCGCTAAAGGGCCTGGCGCCTACAAGATGATTATCATCATGCATATACCATTCAACTGATGAAAGTTTCTCAGTAATTGCGCAGTTATTTCTGCTACAACTAAAAGTCGTCGTCGTCCTGAAGGTTGTCAACTCGACAAAATGCACACAGGCGAAAGTTGCACATGACTACATATAGACTAAAAGTATTCCACGGCTTTCATATACTTCAAGTCAACTTTCTCCTTTCACAGTGACGCATTTCGGGTAACCCTCGCAATTTTCCTCCAGTTTTCGTCATCATGAAACGTTTTCTGCCCGGAAACTCCGTGCCTCGGAATGGTGACAATTCCGGTTAGATTGCATCATTTTCCCACCTCCAACTTGTTGGCATTTGTATTTCCTGCTGGTGTGCAGTGTGCAAGTGTGCACTGACCGATAACGTATGCGGGAAACTCGCTCACAGACCCATAACTAATCATTTCGCGAACCCATCATAACTATAACTGGTTATGCTAAATTAACAGCTACAACAGAAGCCGTAATGTAAATTTAATTAGTAGTTCTTTTCACATCATATTGGCGCTAAAATAAAAATATCATTGGTTTTTTTTCTTTTCTCACAACATCATTCGTCCTTGAATGATCGCCTTGTGCAAACTTGATCTAATAATATGAATTGGAATAAGCTGATGCGATGCATCACAGCAACCGCACACACTTACTGCAGGGTTTAATTGCACAAATTTAATGACATCTAGAATGGAAGTTTAACAGTGGGCAGATGAAACCTCCTTCGTAGAGCCTACACGATACATTTTTGCCGTTAATTCTGCTGACTGAGTTACAGCCATGAGAGCTAACTAAATGATTGGCGGGAACGTGCGGGCACAAGAAATCATTTCTAGTATCTTTCTAATCTTCTATTTCTGTAAAGGTCAGCCAAAATAAGAAACTTGGGGACTGCAAAAGTGTGTAGCAAAATGAACCTCAAAAGTTGCAAAATTGACTTGACTATGAAAACAAAAGTTTTTCCACGGGATAAGTTTGATGTAGTGACTCTTCTGGAAGGATTGCAAATTTTGCAATGAAAATTGGACCAGGCTGCAGTAAAGTACTTTGCGGGGCATACAACACTGGGCATTTTCCAAGGGGAATTTTCAAGGCTATTATCTAAGTTAATTAATAACTAACTACCTTAATTCGTCAATAGCCTTGGGGCATTTTGGATTTTGGGTCACTTGGCCACTGAAACAGCCGAGGCCAATTTATTCTGAGCCGCCAGCTCATTCGAGCTCATCCTGCGAAATATTTTTCCCAGCACAAGATTTTAATTGTTTTCACTCCTTCCATCTGGACTCCTAGGTGAAAAATGGTGGGGAAGATGGCTCTGTGGAGACCATTGGAATTCCAACTGCATACTCTATACCGTACTAAACTGCACGGACGGAGCTGAGAGTATGAGCAAAGTGAGCGAGGGTAGACGTCAGTAGGAATGGGAAGGGGTATACAACAGTAGTATGAAATGTCTATGACTGTGGGCTCTCTTTCCTAGGGGTTTTGGAAGTGTTTGTACGTGCGACGAGATAGTTCAGGCAGGCGGACGGACTGACGACGTCGACTCCAGTGGGCCAGGCCTTTAAAAAGATAATCTTTTGGAAAAGTGAGCAAAAAAGGCTATGGCGATTAGCTCCCTCCTATTTTGACAGTTCTGGTTCGTTCAAAAACTTTCCCAACACTCAACATCACATGAACGAACTGCAGACTCATTTCGGCCCATTGCGTCGTCGGCAAGTTGACCTGTGCATGTTTGTCAGGACTTGAGATAAGTTTGCTCTCAGTGAAAAGTTTATTTTTGTTCCAATTCCTCTCACCCTCCCTCGCAGTAGAGGGGAGTTTTGGAGGCTCATATATTCATCGTGGGTTTGTCCGCCTGTGGCAGAAATCACACAGGATAGTAAAGTGTGGTGCGAATACCTCCCGTCATACTGGAGCTCAGGTATTGTTATTACAAACCTTAAAATCCAAATACAGGCAGCAGTGTGTGCCTGTGTAAGAATTGAGACTCTTGTCTGTGTTACCTGTCAACTGCATGGAGTCTATACGTGTAGCTCTGGGCTGGACGGACGAACGGAGTGAGTCTGTGTATACGAGGGTTGAACGGTATTTTTTGCCCAGAGTTTCTGGTGACAGGCGGTGCCGTAGAAGTAATAGAGGTGCTGTGTATTTTTTCCCTTAATATTTCAGGGGTGCAGCTAAAGGTGGCTATGATTAAATAAAAATGTGAAAACCTGTATGCATGACTTGATGATAATTGCCGTATAACATTTTAACTTGATGTGTGTATGTGTGTGTGTGTCTGTTTGTCCATAGTTATGTAATAATGAGCCAGTGAGGCATGAGCTTCAAGTTTTGTCATGTGTGAACCACAGTTAATCATACTAGTTGGTGTCATCACTGTGCTCAATGCAGGTCTGTTGAGTGATAACTTTTCAATGGAGAGCTAACGCGTTTGACGATACCCGCGTCGCTGACTGAATTCACCCACAATATTTCTCAAGTGATCACCATGATGATGATGATGATCAAGTGGTAACAACAACTGCAATTCACTTGCAGCAACGCACGTAATTCCTCCTTATCAGCAAGTAAGTTACCACTAACTAGTTTTCATTTGTTATAAGTAAGACTATTGAATTAAGTATAGTTTGCGAGCCAGTAGCCTGTAATTTTCTGTCCATGTCAAGAAGACTGTATGGAAGCGGATCTGTAGTTGACCTTGGCTTGGACCCTTTCAGTATATAGTGGGGGTAGGTACAGTAGTAGTGCAAACCCTAGGACGTTATATTTTGTGTGGCCGTAGTTGCCTAGGGAATAATGGATCGATCTTGGGAGAGTATACGACGGATTAATCTTGTTACATATGCGGAGTAACCGGAGTTATTATCATTGGATTTTCAGCTGTTGTGCCCCATTATTTTTTGAACCACCAGCAGCAGCAGCAGCAACCTCCGGTTGAGTGGATGTTTTGAGAGCAGTGATTGCTGATTGCACAAAACTATCTAGTGTGAGCAGAGGAGATAGATTTTGTTATAAAATGTTTACTCTCTCTTCCCTCGCATCTGATGATGATGATGTTGATGATGAATTTTATTTTTAAGCCATCCGTCTGAAGCCTGGATGAAAGTATGTGTAAATAATAGTGGGCGTTAATCCTCCGGTCCCTCTCTCTCTCTACTTTTATTACACTTTCCCGTGTATTGTTCCCCTGTGCTAGGCATCCACCACTACACACAGTTCTACACAACTGTGTATTAGATAAAACCCTTTTTGGGCTTTGGATAATTAATCTGATTTTCTCTCCATTCGTTTCAGATTGAGAGAGAAGCGAAGGTGAAGGGGTGGCTCTGAGAGCGCCGACCCTCCTCAAGGAAGGATCACATACCACGGAAGAGAAGAGGTGAACTCTCGCAGGGTGATTTTTGAGCCCCGGCTAGGGTCACACGAGTCAACAAAATGTCAGGACAGACAATAGCAGATAGATTATTAGCCGCACGGCATTCACTAGCTGGTCAAGGCCTTGCTAAAGCTGTCTGCAAAGCCACGACTGAAGAGTTGATTCCACCGAAAAAGAAACATCTTGACTGTAAGTGTGTCCAACGTGGTGTGAACGGAAATTTACCGTGTACTGTACTGTAATATGGAACTCAAAATTGTAATTATAGAGTCATATATATGCATAATCTTCCTTTTCAGATTTGGTCCACTGTACGAACGAGCCGAATGTGTCAATCCTACAGCTAGCCAATTTACTTATTGAGAGGTCACAAAATTCCAATTGGGTCGTCGTATTTAAGGCTCTCGTCACCGTTCACCACCTAATGTGCTATGGGAATGAGGTGATTGAGATCTTTTGAAACCATTTAAAGTACTTTATTATTATTATTGATTGATATTCTATGGCCATTGGAAATGTGAAAACTGGGTCGATTTTAAATCCGATATTATTATCATTATTCTTTTCTTTATGTTCCCTTATTAGAGATTTACCCAGTACTTGGCTTCTAGCAACTGCACCTTTCAGTTATCAACATTTTTAGACAAGTCGAATCCTCAAGGTAAGTTCATTCATTCCCCTATTCACACGGTAGATGTATAAGTTTCAGAGGTGACAGATTCTAAATACGAAGGATTAGCCAGTGATATAGGGCTGCTTCCGCCTATACCGCCATGTGTAATCTAATATAATAATACATGTATTAAATATAATGGTTCACTACTAGAATGTGTATCTTTTCCTTGAATGCGGCATGGAGTCATGTGATGACAGGAAGGATAATCCTATAGGCTATACACATTTAGGTTATGTAGAGGGGACCCATGTGAAAATGTGAACCATATGTGATGAAACTGAGTAATGTATAACTTTTTGAGGAGGAATTGTTATTATTGTAATAACAAAATTCTTTTCTGTGCACGCTTTTGTCCCTCTCTATGTCGTATCGATCGACAGCGGCTGGACCGAGACTTGGTAAATCATCATCTTCTCTCTCATCTCTACTACTACCCCGTAGCACTCCCCTTGTTAGTTTCCTTCCACACACACACACACACACACAGTGTTTAATAGTCATGCAGTATATGTATATGTTGGTTGCCCACCATAAAACCGCTGTTGACGTAGACTGTATATAACTCACTCTGTATTATTATTGTTATTGTTGTTGTGGCTTCAAGTCGTATTTAGTAATTCAACTTTCTCATATGATGATCATGATGATGATGATGGTGATGAGGAATAGCATTTGGTTGGAAAGACTAAACTGCAATAACCGAAGTAAACCCTACCACTACTCTCCTCTGTCTTACATCTTTTGTTACACAGGGAATGTCTCGTCTCGGACAGGTTGAATGAAGGAATCTTTTGTTATAGAGAAAAACCCTCGAAGAGCTCTCATGCCCGTATCAAGTGTGAAACATTTCTTCTCTTCTTTTTTTTTTTTTTTTAGGAATAATCAACTCGCCAGTAGCCCATGCTACATGATATATGAGAGGGGAGCGCGTCTGGTTAACTTTTTTCATTTGATCCTCCTCCAGATGATCATGCTAAAATGCCTTTCAAGTCCGTGTGTGGAGTGGATCCTGTGTGTACGATTTTGTTACCGCTAAACCCCAGTGTGGCCTGCAACCCATGCACTATGTGGAAAACGATGATGATGATGATGATGTTGGCAATGAGAGATGGAGTTTTAGAAGTTACGCCGAGTGACTTGAAATGAAGATTCCCTCATACCGCTTTACGAAAATATACCGTGGAGTGGATTGGGTAGAAAACTCATCATCATCATCATGGCCAAGCCCGAAAGGTTCAATAACAATTAAAGTGGGTGTGTTCCCCCCACCATATGTTTTTCCCGCAGTTAATTCGGTGGTGTGCGACAAGTGTGGACTGCAGACTCGCCACCTTCCCGGCTCATGTGCTCGGGTCCAGCAAAATTCCTCCCGTAATACGGAATTCCCTCATTTGAGCCTCAGCAGCTCGGCAGAGGTCGGAAAATATAGGGTTGAAGTGATGTTGTAGACCCCTGGGAGGATCTCTTCCCTCATCTCATTTGAGATAACAAACTCTTGTTGTGTGGGATCCCATTTTCCTGGGCACTCCCAGCGGCAACGATGCTCGCCACGTCCACATGCCGGCCTTTGTCGGCAGATCAAGTGTCCGGATGAACTGTTATTTGGTCGCTACTTAAGTGGAAACTGCCGTAGTTACTCCCAGAGGAAAATCATGGCTCATGAAAGTCTATATTGTGTACACACACACTACTGGCGAGAGAAATATAAGGCGAACGTGGAAAGAGAGTTGGGAGGAGAGAGGAATTTTGTTTGTAAGAGCCCCTTCTCTATATGTGTCCTCGTGGTGTGTAATAATTGCGGTGCCGTTGCACTTTGCATTGCAGACGAGTGTAACCTCAGGTATATGGAGCATTTGGAGGACATTATAGATGAAGTAGCGGCCGTGAATGACTCGAGAATAATTTCAGAGAGTAAATAATAACCAGGCACGCGCAACCAGGTTAGCCATTGAAATGAGTGTGTGTGCGATATTTGTGTGTGAATGTGTGTGATTTTTCCGTTGTGGAAAGGATGTCAATAGAATGCGCTGGATTTGAAGGCCACGAACACAAAAGCCTGGTTTAGTCAGCACTGTCTCCAACTGTCCTTTGATTCCATTATTGCAACTCTCTGGTGGCTCTCCGTACAGAGAGATTTTGTGATGTGATCCCAGTGCGGGACCTTGATCATGTCACGCCGGATCTTTTCCATGCTGCTGCTGTTGCCCATGTGGAGAATCTATGGCCTTAATATTGGTCTTGTTTCTCCTTCACTGGCTGACTCACAGTCGGTGCGGGCAGATTGTTTGTTTACTCACGGCTTTCGCAATCTGGCTAGCATATAGGCTAGGCGATGAGGGTTACACGGAGTGAGATTGAAGCTCTGTGTGTATACTCTGTATGTTGGCATTTTAACTTGAGATTTATTGCTGTGTGGACTAAACGGCGGTTGACGGGACGACAAAACAAATTGTGTGTTTTTTTATTACGGCTCACATCAGAGACAGCTGTGAGAGATGCAGGAGGAGTGCATATAGGTCTGTGGGCCCTCAGCCTCATTCAGAGCTGAGTGCTCTGGATATAGAAGGCGGAAGTGGTCTAGTAAATGTGAGAGCAAAGCAAAAATATATCTATACTTTCCTCGTCTAATGTGGCTGACTATTGCATTGGAATGGATTGGAAGAATGTCTAACCGGCCGCCACAACTCCCGCCGGCAAACCGATAGACAGACAGTTGGATTCTTGAGCTGGGACTTAGGTCTCAGCCTTTGCGTACTTTTACGTCCATTTTTATGACTTGGCTGCATAATGCATTTCCTTATTGCGGAAAAGGGAAAGAATTGGCGTTGCGAATCAAGTGGATGATACGAGCAACTGTTCTATGCTTTTGTTCCATGCAGGAATTTCGCTTGACCTCATTTCCAATCCTGTACACATGGCGTAACTCTCTGTGTGAATTAACCTGTCAGAGTGACTAATGGTTCTGAGGGCTGACTCAAAGGGACATATAGTATGATTCTGATGGCTGACTATAAGGGCTACTATATGGTAGTATTAGTATGGTTCTGTAAATAAAAGTCGGTTGTACTCAGTAATGCCATTCAGGGATTTTCTGTAGCCATGCCTTTTATCATTATTGGTTAAATTGAACTCACATAATTTTTAAAATCAAGTTTGGGAACATATATGGGACTCGGATATGTTGGATTTTGTGGGGTTGGTTTTTGGTCGGTTGGAAAAGGCTTATTAGATTTTCACAAATTTTATCGGGGTTTTGGCAGTGCCATGTGAACACTTGATGTAAAAGATGTACGATTCGGGAATTAATGGAAATTTATTTTTCGTACAAACAGGTTATGAGGTTTCACCCTTTATCCGTCGGTATGCCAGATACCTGAACGAGAAGGCTCTGTCCTACCGAACGATGGCGTTCGACTTTTGCAAAGTCAAGCGAGGGTAAGACGATATGAATGTTTGTCACTTTTTTTATGACTCTGCAAGTTCTCTTTAATAATCCTGTTATTTCTGGACCAACTGACTTCTGTAGTTGAGTTGGAGTACGTAATGTAACCTCTGCAATAGCTCACTGCCATTCATTTTGCATGGAGGAGGCCACTGTGGCTTTACAGCGTGTATGCCTATGCCTGCCTGCTGTAGCCTGCTCCATTCAAAGCACAAGACCGTCGGGAGAAGTTGCTTGGTGCTTGGTTGGAAAAATATTTTTAATATTTACGGTAGCAACGAAAAGGGGACAAAGGAGCTGGAGAAGGACAGCGTGTTCGTTGTCCCGATCCCGAGTTGAGAAATCTCCGGGGGGAATGAATTGCGTGCGTTCCTTTTTCAAAGCCCGCTGCTAACAGACTGTCATGTTCCCATTTTAAGTTCCTGTTTCTTGGGCTGGAAAAGCGTGTGGCTTATGTGGCGGTGAATCACCGCCGCATAGGTCATCATACAGTCATGTCTGCAGGCAGACTGGAAAATCGAAAATGAATCCGAGGGAGGGCACGTAGTACAGTGTATTGGCTCGTATGATGTCGCATAACTTTGAATCATATTTCTAAAAATCATCCAGAGTCGAGCTAACCATGGAGTATTAAATGAACTTTCAAATGAGAAATAAATGACTATACGGAGACACAAAGCCGTGACACTGGTAGGCTCACAAAGGGCGTTGCTGCTGATGAAGAGGCTGCTACGGTTTTCGTGATCACGATTTCACGATCGGAGGCTCTCGAAAATAAACTAAATAGCATAATAAGCTAAATAACAATAAACGAACTTTGTACCTCTCCAAATTTTGAAATTACATCCCCCAGTTAGCGCGAAAATTTGACTCTAAAAGCGAGTAAAATCTGCTTATCTACTCGGGTCGGGCAGAATCGAGTTTTATTGACAAGTGAGAGGTGGACTTGAAGTGAACGGTGGATCCATGATGATGATGATGATGATGATGATGATGTATTATGATATGATTGACAGGAAGGAAGATGGGACGTTGCGTACAATGGGGACGGAGCCATTGTTGAAGACATTTCCGACATTGCAGAATCAGATGGATGCCCTGTTGGAGTTTGACTCCTCTCCGGATGACATTCATAGAAATTCACTGATGCGAGTCGCCTTCTCTCTCCTCTTCCGAGATCTGATCCGCCTCTTCGCCACCTACAACGATGCAGTCATTAATTTATTGGAAAAGTATTTCACCATGAATAAGAAGAATGCGCGGGAAGCTTTAGATTTCTACAAAAAATTCCTCACGCGGATGGACAAAGTGGCCGAGTTTCTCAAGGTGAGTGAGTGAGACGACCTGAGAGCACAACCCGGTCCTCATCGTAAAATGGATTTCAAATTGAATACGGCAAGTGTGGGCGGATATGAAATATATATATATATGTGTTTTCATTTGTACACAGGTGGCGGAAGCAGTGGGGATTGACAAAGGGGAAATTCCTGATTTGACAAAAGCACCGAGCTCTCTGCTGGAAGCATTGGAACAACATCTGGCAAGTCTTGAGGGGAAGAAGTTGAATAGTAACTCGAAGCAGTCGTCAGTGGACGTGTCATCATTCAGTAACACGTCCTCCTCTTTCATCGCCTCGGATGAGAAGCAGAAGATCCTGGCGGAGGAGGAGGCGGCACTGAATCAGTTCAAGGAGAAGGCATCAGGTAGGGTCTTGGGATCCCCTTGGGTGTACGTGAGGAAAAGCACTGTTGTTGCCGTATCGTGTAAATTACTGATAACTTGAGCCTGATCGCCACGGCAATGGGACTTCTTTGAAAGAAGTTCTTTCCTATGCCATAATAGCTCTGTCGTTCTCATTATTATTATTTTGTGCAACTTCTTACACCTTCCAAGGATCTGTCTGAAGTAACATACGTGTAGAGCTTTCCGTTGTTGATGCTCTTTTATATTGTTAACATACTATGTGATGAGCTCTCTGGCGGCCTGTGAATCTCACTGTTGAACTTGAACGAAAATGTAGTTTATAGATATTTTGATGGTGGTGTTTTTCCGTACGCAAAGTAATTTTTTGCACCATTATTCATCTCTTCTCTGGTCTCACTTATTTGTAATCTCGTTACATATATTATACAGTCTGCGCTAGTTCTCACACACACACACACACAGTTTGCTACACATTCTGCTTGGCTATTTGACTGTAGTTTGTTGTTGTTGGTCTGCTTTTCTCGGCCTGTTTAGATTTCACGACGTGGAATATGGATGCAGGAGGGAGTGGGGCGGCGGCGGCGGCGGCTACGAATCCCTTCCTATCCAACGCGGCTCCACCACAGACGTCTCAGACACAAAAGATACTTGATCTCTTTGATTCACCGACGCCGGCCTCGGCCCCGTCACCGGCTCCACCCGCCGCTTCCACAGGCTCCGCCCTGGATGATCTACTCTCCCTCGGGCTGGGCAATGGGACCTCCTCAGCTCCCGCACCAGCTGCGTCCAATCCGTTTGCAGACATGTTCTCTTCAGCCAGTACAATGCCTCAGATGCAGCAGCAGCAGCCGCCGCAGAAGCAGATGCCCAACTACGGCGGAAATGGCTTCGGAGGGGGTCAGCAGCCCAACTACTTTTCACAGCAACAGCAGCAGGCTCCGACGATGCAACAGCAATTTGGGGGAAATAATATTAATGCTATGTTCGGCTCAAATAATGATCAAGGTGAGTTGTGAGAGAGTGGAGGAGCAGCTGGAAACTTTTCGTGTGCATCATGTGTGTGATTTTTTTATAGTATAAGACTACATTTTTTGAACGGGTTCCCGTCAATTTACGTCAACCATCTGGGGATGTGTTGTACGCTCATAGCTGAATGGTGTGTGGAGTAGATCTCTTTTGTACATTGATTTTATATTTTACACACTAAAGAAGAAATCTCAAATTGTGCGCGTGACTTCATCATAGAGGAAAACCCCTATTGCTGTCGCATACCATAGACCCCCCC
>WJFA01000862.1:0-28222 GCA_009870155.1 Pseudobourletiella spinata | reverse complement strand
CAGCACGATCTGAGCTGGATAATTGGGTTGGCCAACCACAGAGTCAAGGTGTAATTAAGGTTGTTTGCTTTTGTATTATTGGACGTTGGAAAACGTCCTGAGTTTTGCCCTTTGTCCTACAAAAGTGTCCTCTGCGCCAGAGCAGCAGAATTTGTGTGTGTTCGGTTTTAAGCTGCGACGGAAAAGGTTGTGTCCTCTGTGGAGTGTATAATTGAGAGATTTAAAATAAAACTTGTGAGAAGAATTGGATTGGAAAAAAGCATTAAAAAGCCTGGAGTTTGCTGCTTAAGTTTCACGAGCTCATCGTATTTTGATTCACATCATTATAGTTATTCAGTTTTTGATCTTGAGATACAAGCAGCTCGAACCGAGGTCAGGTTTCGTCAGGTCGACTTATTCTTGTCCTCCACACTTTGGTCGCTTAAAATCCTTATGGGAAATCCCATGTTAAATTTCCCAGAATCAATCTTGGTGAAATTTCAAATTCAAATATTATCGAAACAAGGCATAAGTTGGGCGAAAGGCTTTAGGTTTGGTACGTTCCAGGGACAGGTCATATGCCCTATAAAGCCCGAGCCGATTCGACTTGTACACCCACCTTCACCTCATATTTAGCATTTATATTAAGTGCTGGGGCTATAAAATATGGCGATTTCAATAAAACAAAAAAACGCAAAAATGGGTTACAATTAAAATTTTTATGAAAACGATCTTATTAGGTTGTGCCTGCAATGACAGATTTTGTTTGCTAAGTGAGACCGTGTGGACAAACAGCTGCTATTATAGATATGAGAATCTAGACGGGTGAAGGTGTCAAATAGCCTCCACTTCCCATTCGGTAACTCCTTGTTAACCTTAACCTCAAAGATGGCATTTCTCGGCATGACTTGAAATACAATTGAATACGTAATTGATTGATTGGCACGTCTGGGCCTAACATGTTGAAACTCTAAGTCGATGACCTCTACACTAACGACGCTTTTAAGAGTGATTGGTTCACACTTATTCATTCCATGTTTCCGAATTGTTCTTGTCATTGTAGCCACGGCTTCTTTGACGGCTTCAGATACCTCGGGCGTAGTATCGACGTTGAGGCGATATGTTTGGAAGCAAGCGCACCACTTTTGATCAATTCCAGCCTGTAAACACGTTCTTCTGTATGGAATCGGTAAAAAGAGGCTTATGCCCCTCGGATACTTCTGGCGAAGGATTATACTAAGCTCCTTTGTTCTCTGATTCACTACATGATCCGTAATTTGCTCCGAGTTCAGAATATCAAGTATTGTTTCATGGAAATCATAGTGAGAGGTCAATTTGTCCGAATTGAGCTTCAAGTTATTCATCGCTACCGTATATTTTCGACGAAACCACTCTGGGAATACAAGATAGAGAAAAGGCATGCGCTCTTCAATGTGACCTTGAATAACGTTGCGAATAGATCCATGACGAGTCCCATGATCACTGATTACAACTAAGAGGGATTTTCTCAAGACACCGGTGGCAAAATACCACTTGATCAGATCCAACACAGGGTCATCACCGAGCATGCCAAGGTTCATGTAGTCATGACCCAGTGCACAGGCCCAAGAAAGTTGGAAGTACCTACGTTCGGTCCCCATTACACGAGTGACCTTTTTCATGAAATCGTGTATAACCTCAATGCTAAGTCTGGAACCATAACATATGCGCGAATTTCCCATTTTAGTATGTCCGATTCTCATGGCTGCTTGACGCATCAGAGGACGAGCATAGAAGTCCACGGGTGGTTTCCGAAATCCTCGTTTGGAGTAGCTGAACATTCCCATCCATGCCGAATCTTCCACAAATGATGTCGCATAACCTTGTTCTGCAAACTTCTTCCAAATAACTGGGAGATCATCGTAAAACTTGGGTTTATCCTGCCAATACTGGTGATCTAGTTCCTCCATTGACATTCCGAACAGCATGGGCCCTACGAATAAAGTCAAAGACACATTAAATCGGAATTCTCACGTACACTTACGACTACAATGAAATGAGTGAAGCTCACCAATATTCGGTAACGTGTTATCGCCGGTCTTAGTGTAACCACGAAATGTGAAGGCATTAAGTTTGTCGATAAGAAATTTATGTGACTTGGGCATGACTCTTTGGAAGTTCATTGCAGATGTCCCATCGAAACCCATAATAATCACGTTTAATTGATCTTTCTTACTTGTTCCTTGGTCTTTAGCAAGGGCCATGCTATAGTTCTTCAGCCTTAAATTATCCTTTGATCTCAGTCGTGGAAATCCAAACAAATCAATTATGACATACTTTCGATTTCGTTTAGTTTCAGACGTATTTATACAAGTGATCTTAAAGAATTCGATGCTGCGTGGTATTACAGTCTCATTCTTTGTGATTGGAATGCAGGTGTTTGTAAATCTGTAATATTCAAAATTATCACAGTCTAAGATTACAGTCACAAAAAATGAGGATTGAGAAACTCATGTCTGTCTTCCGATAAAGTGTGATGAGACGATTCGGTAACTGGACTACTGGACTCGTACTGAAGTCGTGTACAATACTGGGTAAATCAATTAGTTCCAAACCGTTTCTTGTCACTACAGTCGACGTCGACACTACCCATCCATGACCATCTGCAAAGGAGCCATCAGCTCCCAATAGCAAGCACAAGTGCTCAAATTGTTCGAGCAATTCCCTTACATTTCTCTGTTATCAGCTCCAGCATGCCGTAATTCAGTGTAGCAGCACGCGGTGAGATTGTACGATTCAGGAGACTTGATCCGAAGTAGCCTGCTATTCATGTCTGTGGAAAAGATCTTGGGAAATCGAGGATGCTGTCGGCAAGGTACTTTACCCGGAGGGAACTCCGGCTTATGGTACTGAATCACGGATCGGTGGAAAGCCGTAAGGTTTGGAATGTTACAAAAGCCAGGCTCCTTGAACTTGGATATAAACATATCTTGTGTGGTAAATTGGACCTTTTCAGTGGTTTGTGCGTTATCTGTGGATCACATTTATTTCAGGACTCGACGAGTCGTAGTTTGTGGTGCTACAATAATTATCCGTGCGTTATTGACACTAAGGCATTAGATAATGTCAAATGGAGCAAAATTATATGGTTGAAAGAAGAAAAATTTAAGCAGTACCATTTTTGCTTCTAGAATTGAGAGGCTCGGCGGTTGTTGTGAAACTTGAGACTGGGCTAGTGGTGGTGTGATCGAAAAACAATAATGAGGACGTCGTGGTCAGAGGTTCCGTGGAATACGACTCGTGCATTGTCAAGCCGATAGAATTCTCTGCCATGGGTCCATCACGTCCACCTTCGTCAAAATAGCTTGCCAATAAAATGTGAGTTATAGAAAATATATTTGTGCCCACGAAGACTAAACACAGAGACTTCCAGGGGACTTGCATGCTACCACGGTGTCCCAGAATACTTCTTATTCGTAGCTGCGTTAGATGACCACGTAGTAATAGCTGTGGCAGAAAAAAATCTACTGCTTTGCAGTCTGCAAGAAGACGTTGCCGTCGTACACATTGGCTTTTCACGATTCTCCAATGAAACATACTAATATAGTAAATTCACGTCAAAACCTACATAAATTTAACTGGATTCGACGGTTCGTAGCTTGTCTAGATTTCTCACGTAAGCATCAATGTTTCCTTCGTCAACAATGTAGCCAGTTCACTAACTTAGTTGACAATTAAATGAGAATAAATGAAAGAGAAAGTCGTAATAAACCTTGATACAATGGAGCATTTTTGCGTAAAAAATAAAGGTAGTAGTTTTTATTTGTTGCAATATCCTGGCTGGCTCAGAGAAGTTAGTAAGCGGAGCGGGAACACAGTATTGACACCAGAAAGTCTCGGACAATCATATAAGGTATCAGCACGTACAGTACTCCGCTCACACTTAACTGCTCGCAAGGCGACACTCCAGTTCACAGCAGTTTGGGTTGAGAAGGGAGGATAAATATACAAAATGCATATTTAATTTGATAACATCGGACTGCCGCTAAAAATAAATTACATGGACAAAAATGCGCCTAGTTAAGGGTAAATACTCGCGTTTGTACATCATTCATGCGTGACTACCTAGAGTAGCACAAAGTTTTCCGAAAATCTATTCGTGCGGAATGAAAAGTGTGACAGAGGCATTGCATCTCTATAATTCCCTCTTAACGGATCTAAACTACGGTAAGGGATAAAATCGTTAAATAATTATAAAAAGTCTGGTCATTTTAACGAAGTCGTTTTGAGGTGAACCTTCCGCCACGTGTCGGCGCAGAACAGAACAAGCATCCGGGTTTTGGTACTGCTAATAGATGGAATTCGGGTAAAGGATCCTTGAGACCATCCGATAGACAACGTGCACCTGGCTGTCCAACTTGGTTCCTGTGAAAGAGAGAGTGGAAGATTTAATGTCGGGGATACATAACCTACATTTCCATTCCCACGCATAAAACATCACAAGTTTTCGCTCTAAAAACGGGAACAATGCAAAAACCGGCGTAATTATTAAAATTTGTCTTAAGAACTTACCATATAAGCTTCCTGTGTATAAGAGGATATCAATATCAGTATGTAACTCTTACACGCAATTTGACACTTATTTTTCCCAAGAAATGAGCCTGAGATTAGAAAGTATTTTATCATCAAATACACTGGAGATAAAATCAAATAATGTTGGATCAGTCTACAGTTGTGGTTGATTCTTCATTTCATAACCAATAAAACGGCAACGCAGTATGACAGTGACAAATACAAGGCGATTGAGATCAGTCAATCAAGACATTTGATTATGACTGCAGCAGTCCTTATGTGATTGCAGGGTGCAGTTAACAAATCCCTTGACCTATCACATTCACCACGTTGGTACTTACTGGTTAACTAACACACTGACAGAGTTTGGTCAAAATCCGTTCTCGCGTTCTGGAGTTATCGTGTTCACAGAAGGAATGGACACAAATTCGGATTGTGGGCCGCAGGTCAAGAATCCCTTCTTTTTTTCAAACTCTTTGTTAGTCGTTAGTCTCCCTAAGTACTAAACAAGTTTTGTTTTTGAGTCCCTACAGAGAGTGGCTTCGTACTTGCTTGGTGGCTTTGTTGGCAGAAATTTGTCGCTTAATAAGGGTAGCCAGAGTTTGCATAGCGGTAAACATATCTTATAACGGGCAACTTCCATTTCTCATTCATTAGAAACCTCACACCTCTACGCTAGTCGCAATGTACTCCGCAATCTACCTGGAAGACTCAAGCTCTGGTTTCCCCTAAAAGCTTTATCAGGACTCGAGAAGAATGATTCATAAAAATATGATTACTATTATTCCTGGCTGAAAACAGGATGGTAGTAGAAAGTAAACTGTTGTCACTCCTCCGATGGAATGATAGAATGGGGAAACCAGTACAGAGCTGCTTGATCAAGCTGATGATACGGGGTGAATGGGAGACTCCCACGTGTCAGAGGTAGATACTGATACTGACATCCTCTCATACCTGTGTAGCCGGCCACGTCCCAGCATCCGGCTAGTGAGAATGGGTCGCTCATTGACCACGTTGTTTGGGGAAACAGAACTATGATATTATTCGCAGCCGCCACGTCCAAGTAGCCGCTGCATGTGATGAACGCTGGGGTGCCGCCGAACATTCTACACAATGCAAAATTCAATTACAAACCAATGCCAACCAAGTCGGCATCCCATCATCAGATGCAGCTCAGAGTGCAAATGAGTGAGGCTCTTACGACTTGCTGAAGCAGCCGTGGAAAGCGACATGGAGTGTGCAGCGTGACGAGTCCGCTCTGCACTGGGGAGGCACATAAATATATGCAAAGTAACCCATTGAGATCCTGTCATCATTTTCTGGCAAGAACTCCCCTTGGTCAACCTTGAATAACCCTGGGATTTTTGTCGAGCTTTTGCACTCTGAGACTTTCATATCTAGGATATAGAATCCAATTAACAAAAGTTGTACAAGGGCTCGGGCAATGCAGGACTCCCTCGAAAGCACACTTACGCCGAAATTCTTGAAGTCGTCTCCCGTAGATGTGACTCAGACCCTCGTATACAGCCGAGTATCCACAAGAAAGACACCCACTGTTGAAATAAAAGGGTGCCATGCACGGGAATCCGCATGACTTAGTAGCCTGTGAAAGCAAGGATAATAACCACGAGCATGTCACTTGACTCGGTGCAGAGCAAAAAACACCATAGACATTAAACAGATACGTGCCATAGTGAATACAAAGTGGCTCCCAAAATCCCTTTAATATTTATAAATAAGTCGATCCTCCTTTCAGTTACTACCACAAAGTTGATTCTTGGACTGCCTAATTTTCCGTGCATCAAACATGCCCAGTCTGATTCGGGTAATACGGGTATACGGGGTGTCCCAAAATGATGTTCTTCATTTGTTTCGTGAATAAAAACCAAAGCACTCAAGCTAGAGCGATCAACGATAGCGCGTGTTACAGCTGTGTGTTTGAGATCATATCCCCTAAAATATCGGTGAAATCTTCAAAATAATTCATAAATATGAGCCTAAAATTAATGTTTGGGGCTGTTTTAACATGAAAGTAAACGGTAGTGTCATATCTAACGGATTCAGTTTCGAAGTGGGTAATCAAGTAATCACAAGTGTTCATTTGGCAAACACTTATGAGCTATAGGCTATAGCTGTAATTCCCTAACTACGCGAATGCAGTGTATCTGACTTACCATTCCGTGGATTGCTTTTGACTCATGGTACAAAACATTTCGACTAAATTTGCCCAGAAACTGTCCCGTCTGTCTACCAACCCCTGAAAATTGAAATTCTATCAAATGATACCTCTACTACCTGTGAAAGATTTTTAACTTCCAATTTTGGAATTTACTTACGCACTGCTATCACTTCATCGTTTCTCCCATGTTCCACGTATTGCCTTCCATGTGCCAAGTTGGACAATGGGTCAATCAGGTTCGCATTTTGGAAATCTTCGGCCGTTTCAATAAGCTGCAGTAAAAAATGCTATTTAGTCATTTCCAAAGCCATTAGCTCTCAATGTAGGGTATCCAGGATGTGAATAGGTAAAACAGAAATGGTGTTTTGACAGCGTTTTCATTACATGGGATATATTCTTCATTCCATTGAAACACTCGTACATCCCACTCATTTTTCCACTGGAAGCATCTCCGCAACGATGTTGAACTATAAAACAGTTAAAGCCCAATTTAAAATTGATTTTTCAATCCACTTTTTTCAAATCCGAAGCTCCGCACCTCCGGCAAAGATTGCGATCCCATCAATAATGTTGGAGTGTGAAAGGTAAAAGTGGAGAGCCTTCGCTCCTCCTGTGGAGATACCCGACACGGTTATTTTCGGCCAGCTCAGTGGCATGTACTCTGCGTAACGAACAATCAAATGCTTGTCAGAGATGTCTCTTCATTGTCCTTTACACTTTATCAAAATCTTTCAAAGAAGTAGGCCGTAAAACGCTAGTCGCTTACTCAGTCGAGGATATGAGGTGCCCCATTCCCACATATTTGGAGTTCCCTGGCAAAAGTTGAGGAGTAGTCCAATCCAGAGGAAACACAAAAATAAGCTTTTCCCAAAATTCGATCCGATTTTCAAAGGTTCTGCCTTGGGATCCTTCATTTTTTTAAATTAGCTACACTACACTTTTTGACTCTAAACTATGGACAGCAGAGAGCGACTGTTCGTGCACTCACACCCAAATGACCGACTGAGAATGAATGACAATTAGAAATAAAATAATGGTCAGACCTGCGATCGAGGCAAATGCCAAGAAGGTATTGACGGGACAAGGGCTGAGAATGTTGGATTTTGCAAATACTAATTTCTAGGTCGCCCCTTCCGATCCTGGTCTGCTATGAGAATCTTTCTATTTCATTTTACCATCCATTTTCCCACTTGTGTGAGACACATGCCCGTTAACCCAGAGAAGAAGAGCCTCTCGCCCTCTTGTACCACCGCAAAGCCGTAAGTGTTCCGTCTGCGCCGGAAGTTCACCAACGCTCTTCCGGACTTGTCGTTTTCGTTCACGTGCACGGTCTAACAAGGTCAGAACATTTGTATTTCAACGTGCCGTTCCCACCCGTCCTTTAAGATTACATTGTAGAAACCACTTGAACCGTATCTCTATCCCCAGTACAAGGGCTTTAAATACACTGTGTTAGCGCATTGTTATTACAGTTATTATTCATCAAACTTCACAGCTCTCATCTAGTTTCCTTCAACACTTTCTTTCGTCTTCCTCTTCTCTTTCCCACAGTGTCTTATGCATTCCAATGCCTGCGTACCGTGGATGAGGCCTCAGGTCACCGATTTTCCACCTTCCCACGAGACGCGGCAGTGCGTGCGGACATGGGTTTTCTATGCCGCCTCTAGGTTGCCCCTGGACAACATCGCCAGGTTTTACGATTAACAAACTAAGGTAACATCAATGAGATTCTAGTTGCCCGACGAGATCAGGAATAATTATCATGAGCGGCACTCTCAATTGGTAGCGTAGAAAATCGATTCCAATGATTAGTATTGCAGCAATAGTCACCATCCCCGTCACGTTGCCCCACTAGCTTTGTTCCAAATTTTTAGCTCGAGGCATGCATTAATTATGCGGATTACCTTTCCGTATTATTTCCCACTTGCCTCTGTGTTCATTGTCTTGAGGTGATTTCGCAGTGATGCGGATGCTACGCAAAATGCATCCTATATGACCCGAAGCGAAAACAAGTTGAGCCCTTGATGCAAACGAGCATGTAAAAAGTTGTACTCCGAAGTAAATATGAATGAAGATTCAGTGGTTACTGGTGAATGCCCGTCGTGCGCTCCAAGGGCATATTTATTGCAGGAATCAGCAGATCATCAAATACATCTCAAAAACTCAACAAGAGAAATGCATAACAATAAACATTGCACGCAGTAGCAAGTAAAAAATAACTACATTAAGGTTAGATTAAATAAAAACAAAGGAGAGATTGGTTAACCATATCAAATCATGTCTGATGAAATTGCTATCATATCCCTAATAACGACTTCTAAATCCTACTTTGCCTCGGCTTCCAAGACTTCTGGTGATACTTTTTCCTGTGACTTGAGCCCGCCGTGATGGGTTCTAGTCCTGATGACGCGGGCATCGGCTCTGAAATTATTAACCGCACCGCACGTGAATGACCGAGAAATCGTTTATGATCATTTTGTGGGATGGTAGATAAAGGTAAACCTTGAGGTTTCTAAAATTTCACTAAATAACCTATCCTGGGTTGAACAAACTGGATACATAGTAGCCAAAGGGCTACAAGCTATGTACATAATGGAGGTATTGTCTAAGCTGGCTTGTAGTGAGTGGATCTTACCTGAAACTGTAATTGGCACTGAAACGTTGAGCCAGTCTGTGTATCTGGTAAGAGGTGCAAAACAATAAACTCGCTTCACGCTTTTGTCAACAATCCTGCTCAGCACAGGCGAATAAGTCTGAGCGGCGTCGACCTCCTCTGGAAAACCGAAATGAAATTTAAATATTTGCGGATGCTTCATATGAATTCATCCTGGGGTATGATGGTCGGTTGAAGTATGCGTGAAAAGAACGAATTGAATTGAAAAGGTGCTCAGCCATAATTTATCGACTGTTTTGAAAATTTCACAACAGTCACCGTGATACCTTAATTTTTTCCAACTTTGACGTTGTGTCAGGATTTGAAGAAATAACTGTTTCAGTTTACGATTTACGGTGCGAGTGCAACTTCTTACAGTTAGCGTCGAGGGATTTGAGCTCATACCTTCGCGGATGTACTCCATGGAACCATCAGCCTTTTCGACGGCAAAGACAAAATTTAGAGAGAGGAAGAAAGCCTTGCCAATGCATCGCACTCTGACTTCATTTGGTTGATTGGCGGGCAGGACCTTGATCCTGAGGATTTTGTCCGTCCTTGGAACTTCGCCGTTGTAAATAACTGCAATTTAATTTTTGGAATTAGTTAGGAAGGAATGAGAGTATTGAAAAAGAGGAACTTGCATATGATGTAAGGGAGGGATAGCGGAACAGAAAGTATATAATTTACTTAAACGAAACGTTTAACTTCAATCAGAAAACCAATGATTTGACTCTGTCAACAGTTTCCAGTATCTTCACTTACTGATCTGATCCGGTTCGAGAGACTCGGTGATGTAATGAACCTCATTCTTGTCTCCGAGGGAGCACCTCATTACGTGAGTGTTGATGTTATCGGGAAACTGGGCGGCAATGCAGCCGCTCGGTGCGTCCACGATCTTGGGTGCGGGGAAAATAGCGGGTCGGCAATGACTACCCTTGAAGCAGCTCCGCGTAATTTCGCAATCAGTCAGCGTTTCGCATGGAGCAAATTCATAGGTAGGTGAGAGACCCAAATTGTTGCAGCATAGGATTCTCCGCTGAGATTTATCAAAACTGACGGTTATTCGCTCGTTCTCTGCAAGCAATATTTAAACACATTAATTATGGCAGGACCTACCTTACCGGTCTTATGTTTTTCTATACTCCTTTGTTTTTTGACATGATAGTGAGATCACAGGATGGGAGGGTTATTAATGGTAACTACGCACCATGGCAGAATCTCTGTGTACTCACTTTTGTGAGGGAGGCGGGTGAGGATGGAAGTTTATTTAAAACCGGTTCCACCGCATCATTTATATTTTTCAAATCAATAACTTCAAAACATAATCAAGTAAGTAGATAATCACCGATATTGCTGTAGTGCCAACTGTGTAGCACTCTCATGTCTCTCTTAGTCACGCAATTAATTTTAAAGTAATTTCCTAACGACGTGAGCGGAGTAGCGGCGTTGAGTTGGAATGTGGCTTTGTACGGGTACTTGAACGTGACGTTCGTGGCTAGTTCCAACGCTCCAATCTCATAACTGGTCGGGACCACGATCGTGATAGGCTCCTTCGCCCTACAAGTGAACGTCTTATTCTGGAACAGCATGAGGCTCACACGGGATTTCCGCGGGTAGTAAATCACTTCATCATCTAGGGAAAAGTAGAGCCAAAAACGTAACTAACACATGAGTTTTGTCCATACATGCGGGGCCAGAGAGCCCGTCAATTAACATAGCGAAATTAGGATAGGGTGATAGAAAAAGGGATTTGTATTACTGAGGAAGAGGTTAATTCACCTTTAGGCGGAACCAGATCCATTTTCCAGTAACTCGGCCTCCCCTTTGCCTCACATACGTAGGTCCCGTAAGGATTCTTCACCTCACTCAGATTGAGCTGAAACCCCTCGCGGGAGTCATAGGTTACGGCTCGGCTCTCGGTCAGGTTGATCATCTCCTTCTGTAAGGTTGCCATATCCACACATAGAGAGAGAGAGAGAGAAAGATAGAAATAGAAATATTTTGAATGAGGCTTGGAAGGCAAGAAACAGTATATATATCCGACGACTGAATTCATCATATGCATTTATTCACCCCAGGAGGAGGATGGTAAAAAAACAATTGTGGCGCCATTTAGCATTTTTTGTTTAATTCCTTGCTTTCAAAATGCGGCGCATCATCTTTTGCTCTCCTTCCCCACTGATTTAGAATGGATTTTAATTTCAAATACCCAAAAGCACGAGGACCCCATCCATAAGAAGGTACACCTTTGCATAGAGGAAGCGTACAAATGAAGTTTTCCCTTTCACATCTAAAATTATTCCTCCTCTCCGTTTCTCACCCTACCTCTATCTCTGTTTGCACATCCCGGTGTCTCATGCCGATCAGTGCAGACATACAGCTTGTGAGTGAACCCTATAAAGTCTCTGCTCCACATTCCAGTTAATGAGTTACTTGAGATTTGATTAAGTAATTACCAGGGGAAAGATCTTGAGTAGAGACATTTGCCCATATGGATCCGTCGCTTTGCAAGGGAGAGTAACGAAAGTCTCGTGTGCCTTGGCTCGGATGACTCTGTTCCGGATGGCTGGGAAGCCGAAGTCACCTGTGATCCCAATAGTCATCAAATTCACTTCATCTGCAGTATCATCTTTAACACACCTATGTAATTCAATTCGGTCCCATATTATAGAGATGATATACTTGATTCCAAGGACCGAATAATAACGCTGATTGATTTAGAAATCTGTTACCACGGTCCATCCCTTGGGATCCCTGAATCATTACGGAGAGTTTGGAAATTGGGGTCGACGGCTAACTTGAGGAAGGAATAGTGCAAGTGTAAGTCAAGAGCTACGATAATATCAAAGGCTCATTTTCATAGATAACAACGGGGAATTCAGAAAACAACTTAGGATTTACAATGGCCGTAAGTGCCGGTATTTTGGTTTGGCTAATGCACTGGCGTAAATAAGGCGCAAGTCTTGACAAATACAAATGGCCCGACAGACTAATTTGCATACATAACTCTTTCATTTTTTCCCAATCTCCAACCTATCACGACGACTACTACTACCACTACTACACTGTGAGAAGGTAGGTATGAAGGCATGAGCCTCTTAACAAGAATTTTATGGTGGGTGTAGTATGAAGTTTGCACATACACACCCCTCGATCAGAACTGACAGGTTAATACCATAGCGCGGAGGATGACTACATCACACACAATTTCATGCGGGCAGACCCTGAGCTGGCATTAGGATATGCTACCGGGTTCAAAGGCTAATGGGTTTAGACGTTGAAAAATTTCCAAGAATTAACGTCCATGTTAGGAATGTGCAGATTAGGCATACCTGGAAAGTATAGGTGGTAGAAAACGCGTAATTTGGGATCTTCCACACTTCGGCACACGTAAGTCCCAGTTTGCTGCTCATTGTACCGCTCCTGATACAGGGCAACGACTGCGGAGTACTCGTACGTACTGGGGTTATTGAACACCTTGAAGGCCCGGAATTGTCCAGTATGAAGCCGCGGAGCCTAAAAATACACATGCAGACATATTACACTCAATATTCAAATATCAGCAAAAATCAGATCTTAATGACATATAATTTCAATGTGCCATCCACACATTTCGCTGAGATTGTCATCCTTTTTTCTGGATCCTCCAGCTCTGAGCGTAGATAGCTCGGTGCAGAAAAACTGGTTTCGCCACCTGCGAATTTCATCTCGCAGTTTTTTGATAAGCTTTGAGTGTGTTTGTGTCTCGCTAAGTCGTCTCTGCTGAAGAAAATGCTGTTTCCTCCCTAATTTGCCTTTCTTCCAAGGCTATAGAAACAGCATCAATAATTTCCCTGCCACTCCCGCCTCCACAAAAAGGATAAGAAATTTCAGAGGGTTTGTATGCACAAAAGCAGACGTGACACGAGTAGAAAAAATATGTGTGTGTAATTATTAAAGATTTACCATAAACATCCCCGTATTATATCGTATTTTCGCTCTTGTGGAAACAGAAGTTAATATGGATGCATATGGTTCTATGTTTATGTTATATCTGGCGAAACGTGTGTATCAGAGTGCGGGTGATGCCTATCTAGTATTCCAACGGCGGACGGCAGAACGGTGTAATGCGTGGGCTAATGAGACTACCACATACTTTTCATGCAACTATTTTCCCCAATTATCCAGTTGTCCGACAACTCATGCCTTTCCCTTGTCTAAGAAGCCGTATTTTGAAGCCGTATTTGATGCCATATTTTGAAACCTAGTTAAGGATAATGCTGCACGAACTGTCAAAGTTACTGATTGTTGACCTGGGTGTCCTGACGTAAGCGACGACAGCTAATGATATTGAAGGCGACCTCCTGCGGTTAGCGGATACCTCCCACGAGCTCAAGTGTGTAACCTGCTCAATTTCGAGGTTATGACAGGTCATGATTTAATGTGCTAAGAAGTTGAATACAGTTACACGCTAACAAGTTTGCTGGTTGTGACTGCGGCAGATTAGTGTAAGCGAAACCAAAGTGACCAACTCCATGGTGGCGGGGAAAATTTGAGCTAACCCAGGCTCGTGGCGATGGGAACAGATGCATTGCAGTAGTGGTTAAAGCCGATCTTACACCTTTGATCTCAGGATATGGATGAGTCATTTGTGCTACCAGAGGACGCAGAATACTTAAGTCAATACCCCAACTCATTTGTCTCTTCATTCAGGACGTAGGATAATGACGGAACTTGCTAACGAGTTCGTATTGTGAAACCCCACAGTCAAACTAAGGTGTTTGAAATTCTCCAACTACCAGGATTTCTCATGACAGGTAAAACTATCATTTTCAGTCTGAATTACGAAAATTATATTACTCATTTCATTAGCCCATTTTCAATCCAGGGGCAATGATGGATTCAAATCCCTTTATTTGAGGCAGCTCAAATCATTTAGAGGTAATCCCTTCGAGAGAGCTGAGAATCTGAATGGGAAGTAATTAGTGCGACGAGGGATTGTAGATGGAAGAAGAGATCAAAGGGAATTCTTACAAGAAACCTGAACGGGTCGGGGGCGGTATCTAAATGAACCTGTCATAAGTTATCTATTGCACGTATCCTACTGGAACCCAATGCAACAGTCATTACTCTAACTGAGAGTTGATCATGATGATTAAAAGGAGGCTCAAACGTGATTTCTAATGATCCCTCTCCATATCAATGTCATAATCGGACTGGTAACACTATTCAAGTTGCATAATATTTCCGGTACAAGTGCCACGGAGCATCGTAATGCCATAATTGCTATACTACACATGCCTTAGTAATGGAACCACCTATCCTGAAAAATAGTTGATAATGAGTGTAAAACATCCACTCTATGCTTCCCTATATCTCTATTTCTGTACGGAGTCAAAAAGGAAGTACATACCCCATCCCCCTCAAACGTCCACTCTACTGGGTAGGAAGCATTGCAGAACATTACTATTTGGTTGTAGTGCGGCCCATTGAAGATGAGGTCTTCGCTGATAACAACCTCCGTATCCGATACGTTTGTAATCAATCGTAGTGTCCCAGTCTCGGTATTGTTCGTTATAAATAGTTCCGCTATTGGTAATCCGAACTCAGTCTCAGCACTGCTGGCGGTAACTCCGAAGACCGGGTTTGCCCACATCATCACCACCAATAATGGGAGGGTCACAGCAATGGATAATTTACTCTTCCACCATGATATCAGCCGGCCCGAATTCACCCGCCACGACATTATTCTCATGACTACACAAGAACCTTCTGTCTCAGGGTGCAGCGTCCTCACTTCAAATATTGATCACTCAGTCAGTTTTGATTTCACTTCAGTTGGAGGATACCACTGTAGTAACTGTTCAAGTTGATTGATGAGCCAGGGAATCACCGAGATTCCATTGAGAGCACTTAAACCTGTCGTGAACGACTGAGGGAAGGACCACTTCAATATTACGTTCCTACCGGTTGTGTCGAACAAAAGTGATTTTTTCAATCTTGGGAAGGTGCATGCAAACCATGAAATGAGAGTAAGAGTGGTTCAACTTGCGGCGGCTGTAGTTGAAGCTGTTGTTGTCGTTGATGATGATGATGCTCTGGGGTGAAGATGACTGGGCAGTCGTGCGCTCTCTCGCAATTCCACAAGAGCAACGTGTGTGTGGAGATGTCCGTACGTGAGGAGAAGAACAGCTGAAACTTGAGTCTGATGTCTGACTCGGCGAAGAAACTCGGTGGAGAACTGGCCAGGTTCTCTGACTTAGGTCAGTATTATATATGGTCCCAGTCTGAATAATAATCCCATGGCTATGTAGATTTGAAAAGGCAATGTGACGACGAATGAACTAGTGTGCATTTTTAAGGTTAACCATATCCAAAGGGACAAAATACTGTATGTGCTATGGTGGGGAGAGGCCCAGAATCCATGACCGTCAATGAAATGAAGAAGATGATGATGATGAGATTCCCGAGAAAATAAGGTGAAGAGCATTTGAGCCGTGATCATTAATTTACATTCTAACAATCCTTCTTTCCCATGTAGATCTTGATGGGGTTGTAACTCAGTACAAGTGAGAAGACTCCTGAATAGCCTTTGGTGTCCACTCCCGAAGCAGCTGCAGAAACTTTCCTGTTGTCTTAATTGACTGAAAACTAGGCGGGAATGAGTCGCTGAGAGTCATAGTCCTCTCCCGTTCTCTGTCCTCAGTACTTGCCACCAACCATCCGCTCCTCTAACCTCACCGTTACGACCATAGTTTGCCACTTACTTTAATCAAATTTTTCAATTTCACGGTCGCCCTCTTCCCACTCTCGGCACTGGATTGTAATACTTTGTTTCTCTACTCATGGTCACTGGTTACGATAAAGGATGATATGTGTAAATTTGCGTCCAATCAAGTCCCTTGATCTCTGATCCTGATCCTGTCAAAATATCCGGTGAAGCACAACTGGCGGATGCATGGCGTGAGGTTCCGATTTCCGATGTTCCCAGGTCACATGACATCGAGAAGCGGTCAGCTATTTGATAGTGTATACCAGCCGTCGTGAGCGTTATCTATTGATACGATTACCTTGGCTCTTGTGGGTACTGCTAGTTTCGGTCCCTATTTCAGCGAGGTTCGAGACTACAGTAATTATGAAGCGACGCCTCGGATTCCATCTGAATGCAAAATTTGCACGGTCTACAACATGCATCACCACCCCAAACGGGTTTTTCTATCCACGCACGTTCGCTCACATATCCGTCCCCATTGTGCATACGGTCCAGCTTCTTACTAACATGTAGATGAGGGCCCTTGTGCTTACAACAATCTTCACAGGGATAGAAAGAGCTGAAGCGTAGAGAAGTTTATGTTGTTGATGTTGTTGTGATGCAAGTCATTTTCATTCTAACATGTGGATTAGCTGCGGTGGCTAATCACAGTGAAGCCCCTCCTGCACCGGGCAGTAATGGCTTTCTTGATGGGATCTTGGATGAGGTGAAGAAATCAGGGAGATATACCCCAAGTTTACATAGGTTACTGGTAGGGGTGCTTCGCCGCCAACAATTTTCTTCGTGTATACTTGCCATCCATCGCACAATAACACGATGAAGGTGGATCTGCCACCAGTGTTGTTATCTCATGTTCGTCGTATGTCATGTTCGCTGCCATCCTTACATGGCGACCTCACTCTTCAACTAATTTGACAACTATATAATATACTTTTACTGGACTGAAGCTCTGGATGCAACCAGTAAACTCCTATGTTCCTCATGCGAGCAAACGGTAGGGAGGACTTTGTACATAACTGGATCCAGATAATTTCAATTGTGGTCACTCAGCTACGTGCGAGAACTTTACTTTTGCTTTCCCCCTACATAATGAGGAAGCAAGCGGCATGTTCACCATGTAGCAATCTCCCCACTAATTTTGTAAAAGTTCCCGCAGGGTATGCAGTAAAGATAACTGAATGAGAAGAGTATTGGAAAGTTTCGAAAATGATATTTGAGACGCCACGCACATTTCAGACTATCACGGCAAGTGACAGGATTAGGAATAAAATCTAAAAGTGACTAATTGTTCTCGCACCTCTGCATGGCAAATTTGCATATGCACACTGAACCAGATGAGCTTGGGTTGTTTCAGCTGTAGCTATGATAATGCAGGATAGCTGTGGGAAAATTTAGCACAGGTGGGGGTGACGGTACTTTGTGGTTGAGAATTTCATTAAAATTGGGATGAACTATAGATAGTCACAGACTTTCTTATTTATTTAAAATGCTTGACGACTTCATGCATTTGGATGGCCGACATGAAAAGGCACCAGAGACTGCGTCTTGAGTTATAGAACCCGGATAGGTTCTGTGAGTGACGAGGAGGGTAAATGGAATCGCATATTCTCAGTTCCCCTGCGGGAGGCTTTAATGGGAATGGAGAGCGGCGATAAGCGTCCCCATAAATTGGATGCTATTGATTTTGAGCTTGTTTTAGCCTATTGAAATTCCACTCATGGATCCATATAACGTTTTGTCGTGCGAGAACATGTCTGCATACGAACATTGATATGGGGGTGGGATCCTGGAATTCCAGGGAAAATGGTTCAAATGCAGCCAGATCCTGTTTCAGTATCCGACGCGTGTTCGGCACAGATGATTGATTCTGAGCGGTTGTCTCCGTGAGAATGAAAAGAGAAGGAAAAATGGGAGTTTCGATTGAGTATTACCTCTCAGCGAGCCTCCTCCTTTTGACCGCACTTCCCGGGCTGGCCCTAGGCATGACTCCATCGCGAGACTGCGGATCTTGGAATGGAAAATTGTTGAAAATCGACGTGGAACCTTGTGATGAGAAGATCTGTATATTTCGCAAAGGTGAGAATGTAACTCTCCAGCTGGACTTTGTCTCCGGAGTGGAAGTACTGTCGAGCCGGATTGGTCTGTACGGAGTCACAAACCCGTTCTTTGACATTGCCTTTGTGGACCCCATGGTAAGTGTGGATATTAAACTAAAGGATTTTAAAATTCAGTGAGGTTGATACGTGGAACAAATGTATACATGCATAACAACGGTATTCAATTAAGGGTTTAAAATTATCCTGCCGATGCCATTCTGCTCTAGGATTTCTGCACCATGGACGGCATTACGTGCCCACTTCAAATCAGGCGTGTGTACAGCTTTTCAACCTCAGCCTACATTGATCCTCTCTATCCGAGAATGGATGCGGAAATCAAACTACGGATTTACAGCAATGAGTTGTGGAGGGATATCCTCTGTGTTCAAGTTCCGATCAGGATTGTAGCCTAATGTGTTTATCACGTCTGCAATCTCCTCAGATTCTTCAATTTGTAGTCAAAAGCATTCCCGTGGACAAGTACCCAATTGAATCAACCAAGGAGTAGCAGGAATTTCAAATTTTGATATAGAAATATTATATTTCCATGAAGTAAAAAATATTGCAGCAAATGATGAGATGAGCGAGTGCATGCGCATGTCTATCATCTCATTCAAATGTTTTCTGGGATTGGAGCCAGTAATTAGAGGAAGTCGTGCAATTACGGCGAGGGTTGGAATATTTTGTGGAACCGGAGCACTTCGGCATCATCCCGCTTTCCTCATCACACTCATCGTGACTAATCAAGTTCCGTCTGTTGAAATTAACCATGTTTTACGCGGAATTGCAGCGAACGGTCCATATAGTTTAGTTTAATAAACCATATAATAATGCGAGCCTGAGTCAAAGATGAAAGGTAGAGTGTTGACGTTACGGCCTTTCCATGCGAGTCCTTGCCCAAGTTCAATGGTCGAAAAGGCCGCCATACACGATCCACATTGTTGAGCTGGTGGGGTGGTAAAGCGTGAAGATCAAATAATGAATTGTAGTTTGTTTTATTCTTCTTATCGTAAAAGTTTCCACTCTTTGATTACGCAACTGCTATGATGTGTAAGACTTGTATGTCCGAGCCGTGTGCGGAACTGGACTGGTAAGATTTACAACAATATGCTCGTCTACTGAAAGGCGGCGAGGAGGCATTTGCTTGTTGTGTCGCTCGACAATTCGAGAATTGAAAAGAAAATTACTTATCCGACATTGAACTCTGCCTAGCTTACCATAAACCCTTACTTCAACTGCTAACCTTAGCTGCAGCTCACAAGGCATCATCACGGTATGACCAACTTCCGTCAGCTGTATACAAAGCTTGTACAGAAGTAGTGAGGGGTGAGCTCTTCTTATCTTGACAGTCCGTTTCATCTTTTGTCGAGATCCGGCGTGAATGGCAGGCACGTACTGGGTTTCACAACCTGGTGTACATTATCATCATCATCATCAATCCCTCCCCTGTAATTTAAAATAATGTAAGATCGAACCAATAATCAGGGCCTTCCAACAGAGCACATTTAGTCAAATAACTCCTGGACAACGCAGAGCAAGACACCTGGGAGATTATTAGCTCAATTTTCCTGATTGTACCAGGCTTGGCTCCGTCAATTAAAGCAGACATAAACGCATAATGAGACGAACGTGACTTTGATACCCTAAACAGCCCAGCCCAAGGGTGTTGTTATGCGTACATGAGGTAGTTATTTATGACAATGATATGCACCGCGTAGAAGTCGTAATAGCAGCAGCGGTTTCACTCTCATTCTCTCCCTCTTGGAAGACCGCAGAAACCTCTGACAGGAGCTGCAGCTATCCCAATACAATAAAGCGACCCTTAACGACTGCGAGTCATCACCACATTCATCTTCTTCCATTACCAAGACATCCTCGCTAAGGCTGGTTGAGCATAACTACGACCAAGACCGAGCTATGAAGTGGTGGTGGAGGTAGAGAGAAGAAAAATGATTGTACAAAGATAAGTCCTTCCCGTCGTAGCACCTTATGTTCACACATCAGCTAGCAACATATACTAATGTGTACTGTAGCCGCAATGTCCACTTTTTTCATACTCCCATAATGTCAGTTTGCGCGCTTCCTCGTCCGAGCGATAAAAAATGTAGAGTAAACACAGCAAGATGATAAAAAAACAAATGCCTTTACCTTTCCACAACCCACCGAAGTGTAGCTTTAGAATTTCACATTATTGATGAGAATATGGGTGCATACGTGAGGATCTACACTGGTGTGGATGATCACGTGCCAACGTCATTGTTGACACGATGAAGAGCGACTTGATCTCATCCGTGTACACAAGAACCATGATAAGCGGCCCATTTAGAACACCGCACCGACATGCCAGCTTCCACCTTAATGTGGAGCCGAAAGGCACTACTGTCAAAGTATTGTCAGGAGTACCTGAGTTGGGAAGTATGAAATGCTTTTTCCAAGAAAAATCACTAGAGGGAATGAAACCGGTAGAAGGTGCGAGAATAACTTTTAGTGGCATTTTTTCGCTCCACGGCGGAGTTATGCTTCTCACAATGGACCGGAACAGGGGTAGCGACAAGTTGGAACTACATCCAGCATTTTCTACGAATTTCGGGTTAAAGTGTGGCATGCAGTCGTACGTGAAACCCATGTGATTACACCGTAACTCTTACAGTTTCAGGCATATTTTGGGCAACTTTTAGATGCTGTTTTGGAGCAGTGTTTACTTTTACTCACAGGATGACTGTTACTATATCGCTCACATTGGCTTATCTATGAGGCCCAACTGTAATTGCTGTCAATAAATAAGATTCATGAAATCTTGCAAATAAGTGATAATACAGAGCGCAATAGTTGGGTATTCCTGGGTCCACCACTTGAGAGGTCGATAAGATGGGTCGTTTTTATTGGACGGATATTATCAGGGGACACACACACCAAGAATTGTTACCCTTATTAATCCGGTCAGGATGTCTCAGTAGAAATTTCACGTCGGACTGCCTAACTGAGACACACATCAAAGTAGAGGAAAATGGGGAAGGACATACTTGCCTACTTAATAGTTGCTCTCATCTTAATTTACCCCGCTGATGGAGCCAATATTTTATTCTTTTTCCTTGGCGGGACCTACAGCCACAAACTAAGTGCTTGGCCGCTCGTGTGCTCACTGGCTGACAGGGGTCATAATGTGACCGTGTTCTCAACGTACTACGTTCAGCCTCGGCCACATCCTGGTGTTACTGATCTAACGTCTGGAGCGATTGCCGCTTACCTGGAAGGAACCCCGGCGTTCAACCCGTTGAGGAGCCGGCGCAGAAAGGAGACTCTTGAACTCTGGCGCTCCGGATTCCAACTGACGTTAGACCTCTGTCAGACATTCATGTCGAAGACGGATGATCCAACCCTTCGCTACCTCGTGCATGACGCTAAGTTTGATTTGGTGATCAATAACGCTGTTATTAGCGACTGCGGCTACATCCTCACCCACCATTACGGAGCGAAACTCATCATATCCTCCTCAACCGTAGTGCTGCCTTGGTATTTGGAATTGTTTGGGGTCCCCTCGGAAGCGTCATGGGTGCCGGATTGGTCTGAGGAATCCAAGTTCCCGATGAGCATCCTGGATCGGTGGAAAAGTCTTTACATGCCGTCATACTATCATTTGTATCGCCAATTGTACATCTATCCCGAGTTGGAGCGGATTGCTAAGGAAACGTATCTTCTTAGACCGGAGGTGGTACCTTCCATGATGGAGGTAGAAAAGAATGCAAGTTTGGTCTTGGTACACACGCACTTCTCGACGGGATTCGCCCGCTCATATCCGCCGATGTTTATCGACGTGGGAGGGATGCAATGTTGGGAGCCGGGAAAGAAGGTCTCAACTGCGATCCAGCGTCTTCTGGATGACGTCAGGAAGAAAGTAATTTTGGTATCCTTCGGTTCCAGCATTGACACCAGCGCTGTAAATGACCCGCTCAAATCCATTCTGCTTCAAGCCATGGAGTTATTACCCCACTACCAGTTTCTGTGGCGTGGGAAAGTGGACGGGAACTATCCGTCGAACGTCTTTATTTCCGAGTGGCTTCCCCAAGCGGAAATTTTACAGCACCCCAATGTGGCCGCATTTATAACACACGGGGGACTCAACGGTGTGGCTGAGGCCACGTATGGAGCTGTCCCGCTCATCGTCATCCCACTCTTTGCAGATCAAGATTACAATGCATACCGCATAGAGGCTCAGAATCTGGGTGTTCGCTTGGAATTGAGGGAGCTGAACCCAGGTGAACTTGTGAAGGCTGTTAAGACTGTTACGGGGAACCCATTGTAAGTACTAGTTCACCAGTAAAAGTTGTAAAATTTCAACGTAGTGGGGTGTCATATTAAATGATATAAATGGTCACATCCCAGGTACAGGAATAGAATGGGGAAGCTCTCGCGGGTCTTCAAAGACCGGCCGATGAACCCTACGGATACTGCCACGTTCTGGACTGAATTTGTGCTGCGGAATGATGATCTCGGTTTCATGAAACCTGGGAGTGCGGAGTTGAGCTGGTTTCGGCGACATGTTTTGGATGTGCTAGTTCCACTTTTCCTAACCTTGTTTGCTTTGCTATTTATTGCCGTTCTCTTTACAATACGGACGGTGATGGCCGCCTGGTTTGCTCTTCAAAATATCCGCACTTACACGGTGAGGTTGCAAGTCTTAGCATTCTTTGCAAAACTCAAAGAGTTGTGAAGAGGTGTTTGAGATATTACGCTTGGTACGACTGTATTTCTTACGATACTTGACAAATATTGACAAGGCTTGGTAGTTGGTTAAGTCCTCTCGGGTACTGAAATGAAATATATCCAGGTTTTAATTCTTGTGGATATATTCATCTGCCCTTTTCTTACACATTAAGACTCAGAAAATATCAGGTAATCCAATTATCTGATCTGGAAAATGGCAGATAAACAATAGTTCATCTGATCTGATTTTTCCAGATCGGACAGTCTCAAAAACTGATCTGGTAAAATTTGCGGATTTACAGGTAATCCGTGGATATCTGGCATGACAATGGCCTATCAGATCTGATCTGATGCATCTCAGATTCAAAAATCGATTATCTGATCCGATCTGATATTCCGCAGATCAGATTTGCTCTATAGCTGATCTTATGTGATCTGCGGATTGTCTGATTGAATCTGATCTGTTCCGACCCTTAGACGGCGCGATCACATGTTGCGACACTTTTTCTTTTAGGGACGTCAATACCCTAGTAAATTTATTAAAACTGCAAGGGATACGAGAATTATGAGTTGAACTTACTGAGTGTAAAGAGGAAGACGAACGTTGTAGCGATGTTTATATCTTTTCTTCAGTATATACATCCCAAGCTTTGTCAGAAATATCTTTGAAGGTGTTTTTACCGGCAACACTACGTGCTTACAAAAGATCGGAAAAATAAAACTTCAGTACATTTACACCGATAATGTCTCGAATTTGTAAATTATTTTTACCCGAAAATTTTTTTTGTCAGAAAAAATTTGTGCAGGGGCAATAAAACATCGTTTTGAGTTGAGATGCACAAAGTGTAAGGTGTCCCTGAATGATGATTTTTCAATAAAATGAAATATCCTCAACCTAGCGATATCAGTAATGAGGTTAATTAAATTAGGATTTTGGTTGCTATAACCATAAGATCAAAATCATGGGGCTATTGTAGAAATTCAAGCCGTAAACATGTTCTTGGGGTACTTCAACATACGTGCTTTAATTACTCCGAAAATCTTTCAAAAATAAGACCTTCGGGAATAATTAGCAAGTTCAATATATCCATCGACTCAAAATGTCATGCTATAACATAGTGATTATGGAGTCAATCCAGGTCTCCGTATTAGTTACCCAGAAATTTTCATGCTTCCTTGACAAATATAGCTTGTTGGGTGATCTCCTGATCTCTGAACTTAAACTTATCTCTGTCAGTCAACACCCTTGAGCTGTGAACAGGTGTGAAGCTATCAGGTATGCCCATGTTAAATCATATCCAAAACTACTTTTTCCGCTGAAATAATTTTTTAAACGAGAACAATGTTGATCATTACGCACAAATATGATTCAAAATACTCGCCGCTTTAACCTGGGTCATCATTATAATTAATGCTTGTTTGATTGATTTTCCTTTTGTCCCCAAAACAACACGAGGACGTCATTCTTGGACACCCTGTATATCATTCTATCTCTAACGCATATGGTATGGATATTGTAGTTTTTATTATGTGCACCCTTCGACCATGTGTTCAGGGTCTAGCAAGACTAGTTCTTGTTCAGTGGACTGTGTTAAGCGACGGCTCAAGCTCATTCAATCCTGGATGAGTGATCCATGGTCCAGGGTGAGAGGATGTCGAAGCTAAGTATTCTATCCCCTGTACGGCGGACTCCCTCACTCGGAGGACTGAGTGGAAAGTGGAGGAGCTCCGCCGAAGAGAGGGACACATGACTACAGCCCCTGACGACCCAGAATGCTGGAGTCAAATTGGGAAGGATGCAAAGCAGCCGCATTATCTCTCACCCTGCCAACATAGCTAAAACCAAACTTTGTATAACCACTGTACATTGTAACCTTGTGAAAGAGTATAATTCTACGTCCTAATAAAGGCCCTAGTAGGTCACAATATTACTATATTATTGGAACCCTTCACTAAAAATACGGCTACATATCTACTTGATTGGGTAGGCTGGGATGGATGCAAATGCTTGCGACAAGGGCACTCTCTGCCAACGAACTTTCCATATCACGTGCCCGCGTCCTGGCAGTCCTAAAACCAATAAATCCTCAATAATGTTGGATTATTGGATTGGATAATAATAAAGAATGTCTCGAAAGTAAGTGTGCGGCGGTTCTAGGACTTTGTGAGACTACCAAACGTAGTTGTAGCAACGTTCTACCCCATCCGCACTGGGTTCCTATGCTGAGTCGTGTTGTATGACAAAATACGGCTCATTACGATTACGATGTGCAATAACGGGGAGTTTACATTTCGAAAAGATAGTTTTATTATTTCCGCAAATTTTCCTCACTCCTAATCTACCTGAGGTCCGTGAATGGACCATCATCCTCCTGTGTGCACATTTGAGCTGATATGTTACTTTTTCGCATGAGTGCGTCAGCACTAATAATATAAAGTATAGCTGCAGGGCAGTTCAAACGAGCCTTTACGCCAACATTTACACCACAGTGAGATTACCGTTCAGCTCTTAATTAATACAAAGTTGTGTGAAGTAGGCTTGATAGTGACGGAGGAACTCATGATTATACTTCCAGACTCAAGACCTGCATCAATTCATCTCATGATGACTGCGGAGCCTAAACACCTGATTAATAGCCAGTCTGGAGATTATTCTCATGAGCAGACGCGCCCCTGCTGAGATGGAAATCAATGAGAGTTCTAAGATTTCCGCAATGATCACTACTGTGCTCAGGTGAGGTGGGCAGGATGGGTCCGTCTGTAATGGGATGCATGTACTTTTACGAGTACCGGTTTGCCTTGATAGGCTCCATTATTCCACTGCTCCAGTTTCCCTGTCCCACATATGACTGATGGGGAAAACTATATAAGTGTATACAGTGCCCAGAGTCATCATCAGACCCTGGTGCTTAACTTGGAGGAGTCAGTTAAACAATTTTGAGCTCAGTTTGGCGGTGAAGTGTGGGAACGGGAGGGTGGGTGAATATGTTGTGGAACTACGTCAATTTTCTACTCCTGGTCGTACACGCTGGTTGGGTGACCGGGGTCGGGGAACTTTTACCACGGGGCACCTACAGGATACAGAACATGGAGGATGGAACGGTAAATCTCTTCTTTATTTCTAACCGTTTCAGAGCACGTAAATGTTTCGGTAGTGGTCAACGTGAGCTTTGAAATGCAATTACTCCTGGAAAGAATTACTGGATTCCTTCACATCGCAGAGTTTATGAGGGCTCTCGAGCGGCTCATCATAGTTGTCTCATCTTGTAGGTTCTGACGGCAACTGACAGTTTCCAGATCGTGCCGGGTAGACAGCACAAGTTGTCCGCGGTGATCGTATCACAGTGGGAAAATCTTCCAGAGCAGCAGTGGGAGGTGAACGATTCGCTCCTGGGTAAGGTTCTAATTAACCATTCGCCATCCGTATTCCTCCGTTCAGCCGTGATGTTCAATTCCTGTGAAATATATCCTCTTCGCAGGTATTCCTGAGCAGTATACGCTGACATCACGAAGGTTCAACCGGAATAGAGTGACGATGTGGGCACCTGAGAAGTTTTATGAAGTCACTAACGAATGGCACCTCATTTACTTAGGCGGAGATAGGTGGCAGATGAAGAACAAGGACTCGGGCCGCTGCCTCATCAACTGGGGGTGATCTAGCTAGAAATATATGCAAAGTTAATTACAATTACGCTCTATACATGTCATACTATGTTTGGTTCTAGGAGATTCCGAGATGTGGATGAGTGGAGATGCGACAAATATGCGAGAAACCAGCAGTGGGGCTTTGTCAAGGTTTAATGAGACGAATCCGGGCTCAGTTCGGGAAATCATGGTGTAGTATACGGTCCACCCTACACCCTACCATTATATATTGTTCAAACTCCATTTATTTTTGAAAATAAATCATTAAAATCCATAGCCGAGGCTTCCGGAAACTTAGTTTTCAACTCTCAAACTTTATCTCGCATTCAGCTTAAGCGTCAACTTGAGAGCGTTCCGACATTGATGGTGGCTCCGTCTACTGCAACCGACACATTGGCGCCAGTGTACTACCTCATTAACCTCGCGCTCCATTTGCGGCTGAGTAAGCTCCCAATATTGAGGTGCATAATACTAACAGGTTTTTTTTAGTGTTGTCAACATTGCAAAAATCTGAACCAATGTAAAGGATATGCTCAGTTTATGCCCCATTGGCCCCCCATAAATGGCGATTGTTCAGAGCCGCTGAGTTAGGTAGCGGAGTAGGTGACATTTAGTGGCACACGTGTACACTCCTCCACGTCCCCGAATCAAAATTAAAGCACTTCCCATCCCCAAAATATACGAACCTATTGTGTGAATTCACGGGCGACCGTCGTATTCAGACTTGTGCCATTATGCATTGATGGCATCGGCAATTCAAGTCGGGTGGAGTGGGGTGACAAACAATAGACCCATTCCAGTCAGAATTCCAGGGATTCCTCCACAACCTCACTATGAGGAAGCTTTTGAGTCCGGGCAGCATGCAGCATCTCAGACAGAGTTTGTCAAGCAGTCAGATCCAGTGTCATCTCTGGCCTTCATCATTTCCTGAAACAATGAATCTGAGATTCCTCTCCATCTTTCTTATAGTCGTGGCCCTAGAAGTCAACGGTTACGGCTACGGACTTCTCGAACGTTTGGATTGGGCAGTACTAGGTCTCGGTCCTTCAGGTACAGTGTCCATTCTCGATTCTCGCATTTTAAAAAAAAACTAAAATTTTCCTGAATTGCCTTGCAGCAGTAAAAATAGACACATACGACTTTTTCGGAAGAGGCGCTAAGCTGAATGCAACGCTATCTGCAGAAACTACGCCGAAGACAGAGTGAGGAGGTCCATTTATCTGGTGTGGGTTTTCAGGCAGTATTATGCCTGGCGCGGCGGAAATGTTCTGTCAATTCCTAATTCCTCGTAAAGTGTATGAATTTCTGAGCGAATAAAATTTGAGTTCGAAAAATATAGTCAAGCTGCTGATGACTCCTCATTAAAAAAATAAGTTAACATTGAATTTTTCAATCGCACTATCATTGCGCTCTCGTAAAAGCATAAAAGGGTGTGTATCCGGATGTCGGATCAATTTTTCATGGAGACATTTGTTTTATCTGATTCCATCGCATTTTGGAAAGTACCTCTTTGTTCCACTGAACAACCTGAAACCTGAATCTAACGGGGCAATCTGTTATCGGTTCATAAACAGCATGATTGTGTCCCTCTTGGCAAAGCAATCCGAAAGCTCGCCAAAACTACATAATGGTACGATGCTAAGAAAAATTCTCCTCTCTGTCTT
>WJFA01000861.1:0-28231 GCA_009870155.1 Pseudobourletiella spinata | reverse complement strand
ACTCTCATTGGTTCCATGGTAAAAGAAATGAACTGTCGTGTCCATAATGTTTCCGTTACATGTTTTTAGCTTACTTTCAAGTTATAGCTGCTACTTAGAGAAAAATGAAAATTTAGGAACGCTGCGTTGGGAAAACTGGAGTTATGTCAGCGTTTTTAAAACGATATATATATATATAGATATATATATATATATTTTAAACGAGCGTTGAGATTTTTTCGACGCGCAAGGCAGGCCGCCTGCACGCCTGCGCAAGCTAGGCGAGCACAAGAGGCCATCCTTTCACAGGCCGCCCGTGGTCAAAATTTTTAGTTTTAGATGGCCAGGCACAGGTCCTACAGACGCAAAAATTTCTCGCAGGCGCACACCTCTGCACCGGAGGGACTTCCTCCGGTCACGTATCCCAATGACTTTTCAACATTTCTATGAAGGCGGAAGTGATTTACGCAGCCGTATTACACGTTATATGAAATGTACATCACTTCTTTATCCACAGTATGCAGTGTCACACAACTGATGAGATTCTCATCGCACTCACAAAGGCCGCCCACTTTGTTGACATGATGAAATTGATAGCTGGAAGCTAAAAGGTGTTCGTGCGTGTATTTTTCGTATGTTGAGAAATGGAAATGAACGTACACTGCTATCACACCTTGAGCGGGGAAAGAACAAGGATTGTGTGTTATGGTATAGTCAAAAACTTCATCACTCTTACATGTCCTGTTAGGAAATTGACGAAGATTATAAAGAAATATTGTGATGGAAGGGTACACCGTTATCAAACTTAATCGCGAAAATTTCTGGCAAAACAGTCTCTGTTTTTAAAAAAAGTTTTTACTTTCTGCCTGATGAGCCAAAAGTTTGAATGCAATCATCCAACTACTTGGGAACAATACAAGTAATTGGAATAAAGGGCTTGGCTTTTCATTTAATCATTTCAAACAAACCTTTACATTGCTTTACAAAGGTCGAGCTCGTGAAATGATATATATAATGATGTTTAACCAGTGACTGCAGTGACTCGAACCCATGAATCAAGTATAACTTCATTATTTAATGCAAATTGTTGTTTGTCTTGCCCACTGTCGATAGATCTCGTCTTGCACAAAATTTGACGACGCTACACCGTCTGCCGTGAACATGTCAGAGGTATAGAACCCCACGTGTAAGCAGGGTTGGTGTTGAGATGTGTAACCATACTAAGTAGATTTGAGAAATAAATGATAAAATGAGCCCTCATTCATCTCCTAATGTATCGTAGGATAGCTCGGAAGGGCGAGTTAATTTGGGTCTTGAGGTAATAGCGAGGATATACGACTTAATTGAGATCATGTATGGTGACCAAAACAATAGCACTGATATGTGACAGTGTGACATGCAAAGTGTACATGGTTAACTTTTATCAGTAAAACTCAGTGCACAATAGCGTAACATTGTTACCGAATTATTTTTTTAAATATTACACAACAATGGCTAGGTATATGCGAGATCATTTTAGTAAAAATGTCATTCGCAGAGATTACGTGAGTTTTTTCCCGTGAGTAATGTCCTGTGTACTCTAGCTAGAGTTAATTGATGATTACGTTGTTAGCTAGTAAGTTATATGTACTAAATAGGAGGCTCAGTCTGGTGTCCACAACGGATCAGCTCGGGGTTAATAGAGCATGTAACCCTTCCCCAGCATATGCTAACGCTGAAATATTTTTCCCACCTAACGCCTTGTTTCGGAGATATTCAAATTCGAATTTTCACCAAAACTGACTCTGGGAAAATTAACATGGGATCTCCCATAAGGATTTTAAGCGACCAAAGGGTATGAAGTACCACAAGGTTCATGAAATAACTTGGAGTAGTTTCTTGACTGCTTTGGTCTTTGAAAGTGTGCTACCTCACAGCTTTCTAAAACAGGGTTTCCAGAATTCTCATTCATGCTGTTCTCAGGTCTGAAGCAAGCTGACTGGAAAATGTTATTATCATATCTGGTCATATAAACAGCTGCACAAGATTCCCTACTACTCTACGACGAACTACCTGAATTTCTTGAATAATCAAGCGCGGAGATATGATTTATGCATGATCCTTATACAACCGTTCAATTACTTCTTTTTTCGATTTATGGCGATGGCCTTAAAAGTAAAAATTTTGATAAACACCAAGGGGGGACCCTTTGGTGCATGAAAATCCTTATAAGACCCATGTTAAATTTCCCGAAAATCCATTTCGTGTCATTTTCAGTAATTTTCACAAAATCCCATTTTCTCATCAATAAATAATCATCATTAATCATAAAATTCAATTTGGTGGCTAAAAATCCTTATGGGAGATACCATGTTAAATTTCCGAGAATCAGTTTTGGTGAAAATTCAAATTTGAATATCTCCAAAACAAGACGTTAGGTGGGAAAAATATTTCAGCGTTAGCATATGCTGGGGAAGGGTTACATGCCCTATTAATCCCAGGCTAATCCGTTGTGGACACCAGACTGAGCCTTCTACTAAGTTACATTGGTTTCGGTCCTGGTTCTTATTGTGAGAACCCGGCGTAACTACGGACTCGACAGAGAACTAGATGCAAAGAGTGCAAAAGAGCATGACAAACATAGTGAGACGAAGATGACGAACCGACAGACCGACCAGCAGTATAATACTGTCATGACATGATCATTACCAATGGAATAAGGAAGCAATTGAGGTATCAAGATGCACACGTAATGACGAAATGAACGCTTTGCTCCTTGTCAAGACTGAAAATGAAACTTGCCTGTTGTAACTTTTGTAACTGTTAAGTGAGTGAATTGTGTGGATACCGTAGAAAAAATGGAAAGTATACATATAGCTTCTTCCGTCAATTCTGCTCGAAGGCACGAAGCTATAGTTTTGCCGCGTACTGCAAACTGCAATAATGACTACGAGTGTAACTGGAGTCATGCATTTTTGCGAGGGAACAGGCAGTACATCTGTACAGCTGCGGAAAAGAATTAACCTTTTCGTATGTACATACCTGTAATACATAAAAACACTTCGACTCACGTTGCTCAAACTGTACACAAGCCACACACCCATTTAACCAGCCTATCGGAGACGAAGGCATTGAAAGTTACGTCTCATTTTCTTGACACCATTTCCTGTAAACTCAATCCAATGAATGAGTCGTCGGTCGTCGGCAGTTATTCGTGCGTGCGTGGACTCAGCACAATCACGAGATCACGACTGCTGTTACTACAACTTGCACTAGCTTGTCGCAGCATTCTTAAGCGATGGTGAAAACCGGGGCAACATCCGCTATTCAACGTAAAGTTGTATCGTTAAATGACGCAGATCATCTCATGATTCAAACGTGTCTTCTTTTCAGTGGAGTTTAGTGAGGGCCATTGAATTTTTTAACATCATCAGCTCGTATTTTACATTTTATTTTAATTAAAAAATTTCCTCTATATGGTTTGATTTCAAATTCGAAAACCCAAGTGTGAGCCCAATGGACAGAAGCACCGTAGAAGAAATAGTTTAGTAATTCTCTACAATCTTGTTGCTGTTTTCTGGGCGCTAAAACTGAAGGTCAAGTATGCCGATTGCATTTGTTTTAATATTAAACAGGGTGGATTTCCAAATTCACCTGTATTGTGATTACTAATCTTAATTTATTCAAGATGTCAGATCTGTTCTATTGTAATACAATGGAGTGCAGAACGAAACCCCATGTGGTGTGTATCTAAGCTGACACTATTGTTTTTCCTCGGAGAAATTAAATTCTTTTAGATTTTACAAAATGTGTGCATATTATGTTACTGGTATGTGCCTGGTTCAGGAGTTCAATGTTCCATCAAACCGGCGTCAAACTACTAATTTCCAACATGCCATAAATAATTTTTAATGCAAGTTTTGGGTTCCAGGATACACTTCGTATAGTCCACGCAGGTGTCGGGTAGCCCTGCTGGTTCAGATTAATACAGTCTCTACTCGTCGCATTTCACCCTGCCGAGTAAAATTTCCCAGTGACCATATACTCAGTGACAGGCAGGAAAAAACAAGCCAAGGAAAATTTAGACAAAACGGGGCCAAAGCCAAACTCCCTTTTTCATTTAAATCCAAAATCATTGCTCTAGGTTACACAACACAAGGTTCAAACCATCAACACCAAAAAATCGACAACATCATGCTATGGAATCTTTATATGTAACAGACATGGACAATATGGAGCACAAATAATGCGAGCCAGCATATACGAAATTCCAGTTGATGTCAGAAGTAAACCAACCAAATCTGGAGAAATCAGATGCAAAATCGATCAATCACCAAGTTTGTAAACATTAGTTGCAAGTTAGGGGCAGTCATGGAGCTGAAAGAGACGCCATGTATTTTGGTTAGAAGTTTGGAAAGAAATTTATGTCCAAAAACTGGGTAATCCCCTATGTTACAGGATGTCCGGTCAACCTCAACCTCAACATAAGGAGCACACTGTCTGCCTGTGTTTTGGGCGAATTTTTTATAGATCGATAAATGGGAACGGTTCCAGTGCTTATTTTGAATTTTACAAGTGAAAAATTTACTTCACTGAAATATTCATGTTTGAGAGTAGTGTAATGCATAATACAACTAATACAAAATTAGATAACATGGTGGCTAAATTGGGCCAGAAAAATTGAAGACAATGTTATGATACCTGTTATGGATGGGAAAAGAAAATATGCTCTACAGCTAATCAATGACGAATACCCCGTGACTAGGAGCATGCAAGTTAAATCACAACGTGTCGTGACAACTCATAATGCATCTTTTTACGGATCAATTCCATGGACAAAGTAAAATTAAGATGATACATAAAAGTAACTCATTACTGTTGACCATCTTAAATCACTAAACTCCAACGATGAGATAGTAGATAGTACCTTCGGTGATTTATTTCATTATCCTTTAACGATCACAGCAGGAACAAGAAAGAAATTTAATGACATTCAATTCAAATAATTGACGCTAAATAAATGCTAAACACGAGCCATTCATGGGAGTCACATCGTTACTTCCATTTCCACAACTTCTCCTCTAACGATATCTAACCGTTCAGATACTTGCTAAGTAAATCGCTACTCAACTGGAATGACAGTCATCAGTGACAACTAACGGTCTTTGATACGACTGACCGCGTGTTTGTTTTGAAAACAAGAATCACGAGGATGGGGGATGACAAAAGTTCGAGCTGGATTACATATGAGTTGTAGTTTTTCCAGACTGCGTGTGGCGAGAATCTCTTGGGTAAAATTCGGCCAGAGTGCTGGCTGGAATGCGCTTTAACATTTCTTTGGGGAAGATTCGGAGAAGCTGCCAACCGATGTCGAGTGACTCGAAGACAGTACGATTCTCGTAATTACCTAAACAGCAGAATTCAATAAGTTCATGTTCATATATTAGTATAATATTCATATACTCCATATGATAGTTCAGTATTTAATGAGCAATAACTGATTAAGTAGAATGAATGCTTGTTCCCATTGCTTACCTTGAGAGATAAAATTCTTCTCGAACTTGCCCAAGAACTCGAGGTACAGAAGATCATCAGCGGACAAAGCTTCTTCACCCACAACAGCCTTCATAGCTTGAACATCCTTACCAATAGCGTAGCAAGCGTACTGGAACAAGATCATATTTTATTATTTTGAACTTCCAACATCACACAGCGTGCGAATTTTTAAATTACCAGCTGATTGGAAACGTCGGAATGATCTTTCCTGGTCATGCCCTCACCGATGGCAGACTTCATCAAACGGCTGAGCGAGGGCAAGACGTTGATTGGAGGATAGATTTGACGATTATGTAGTTGCCGATCAACGTAAATCTGACCTTCTGTGATATATCCAGTCAAATCAGGAATGGGATGCGTGATATCTAAAACATAGCAAGTATATCATTTAATAGTTTCATCTAAATTGACATTGCGTTGAACTGAAGTGATTCACTTCCCGTGGCTTACCATCGTTTGGCATAGTGAGAATTGGAATCTGTGTAATGGATCCATTTCTCCCCTCAACCCGGCCGGCTCGTTCATAAATTGTAGCAAGATCAGTGTACATGTAACCCGGGAAACCTCGCCGGCCGGGTACTTCTTCACGAGCAGCAGACACTTCTCGCAAAGCTTCAGCATACGAACTCATATCCGTCAAAATAACCAAAACATGCTTTTCGCACTGGTAGGCCAAGAATTCAGCAGCGGTAAGAGCCAGACGCGGGGTGATAATCCTCTCAATAGTTGGATCGTTGGCCAAGTTTAAGAAGAGACACACATTGTCCATGGAGCCATTTTCCTATATAACAAATAGAATTGCTCAGACTACGCATCCATCTTCGTTAATCTTACGCAGCCACAATATTTCCACTACCCACCTCAAAATCTTGCTTGAAAAACCTAGCCGTTTCCATGTTGACACCCATAGCAGCGAAAACGATGGCAAAGTTATCCTCGTGTCCATCTAAGACCGATTTACTTGGTAGCTGAACCAAACCAGCTTGACGACAGATCTGTGCTGCAATCTAGTGCAAACAAACATAATAATTCAATTCACAACAACTTAGATTCATGCTAATAGTTGGCTTACAGTGAATAACCAATTACACTTCACAGCAATAATATATTTGTATCTTGAGATAAGCTAATCTAGGTAGTACCTCGTTATGAGGCAAGCCGGCGGCAGAGAATATGGGAATTTTCTGCCCTCTAGCAATCGAGTTCATCACATCAATAGCCGATATGCCGGTCTGGATCATTTCTTCTGGGTAAATACGAGACCAAGGATTGATGGGCTGACCTACAAAGCAAAGAAAACGCATGATGTCAACAAACCTTTTCGATAGACAAATTTTGTACCCTTCACAGAAGTTCATCTGATACTAAACAACAAAAAATTTGTACACTCTAAAATGAAATTTAGAGATTGGAAATTAACTTTCACTTCATACTAGAGATTCTCTAGAAGCAGAAAGGTTAATACCCAGAGTACCCCATCGTGAATATGATGCTACAACTGTACCTTGAATATCTAAGTAATCTTCCGCAAGAATGGGAGGCCCCTTGTCAATAGGTTTTCCGCTGCCATTGAACACACGCCCCAACATGTCCTCTGAAACAGGTGTGCGAAGAATATCTCCAGAAAATTCGCAAATAGTGTTTTTCGCGTCGATTCCTGATGTTCCCTCAAAGACCTAAAATGGTTGGCAATGGTAAAAAAAATCATCTCATATTCTACATTAACTGCTCCAGCACTGCTCACGCATATTCATTTACAAGGGAATCCTCCCTAACATTCTGTAATACTCATTCAATAACTGACACCATGGCACTGCTCTCAACTACTATCAATCTGATTTAACCAAAATGGAAAATCGTCCTCACCTGAACAACAGCTTTGGAACCGCTCACTTCAAGCACCTGACCCGACCTAGATGTTCCATCAGGAAGGTGGAGTTCCACAATCTCATTGAATTTGGGGAACTTGACATCATCCAGAATTACTAACGGACCATTGACACCCGAGACGGTTTTGTAAACTGCAGAGCATCATACAACAAAACTTGAATCAGTCATTCACCCAAGAGAGAATAGAAATTGCTTCGATGTAAATAAAGAGTTTCTTACCCAGCCTCGGTTGTGAAATGTAGTCTCTGGTCACAGCCAAGACATGCTCCCGGTTCCCTTGCATTTTTAATCTACTATTTAAATTATGCTCCTTCTAAAACTATATGCCCAATCCAAAACTTAAGCAAGTAACAACAAACTACCCGAATGACTAGCACCTCACACAGTCGTAGTTACACCAACCAATCTATCACTGAAAGAATCAACAGTGCTTGCTATACGTCCTCTTCGGATGCTGCAAGAATCACTGACTGACTGGTGTCGCCAACGCCCTTCTTCAGTGCACCTGCACAACACGGTTCAAATACACACTACAGACTCAAAAGGCTGCTTTTGCTATAGCACGGAGTGGCGCGTACAAGTCTGCAGGACTAAGCTGTAGCACGCAGTTGAGATTTCCGCGCGGAACATAATAAGCTCATAGCCAGTGCAACGCAAAGGCCTTCACAATTATCCACACTAGTGGGGCCACAGACATAAAATGTTCCACGAATGCCACAATTACATATATGCTCTAGACAGATAGATGGATATAATATGAGATCTAAACTGACAGGAGTGGCAATCGTTCTAAGCCCAATAGATCATTTTTGGCTGCTAATATATCTCTACGTTTCCATTCGAGGAACCATATGGGCTTATAGGCCACAAATTAACGCATCGCATCACCTTCGTGGTTCGAGCGATAATTAACAGCTCTTGGCTTTACACCAACCATCCTGTATTCCAGTTCTTTGCAGTTCACTGCTGCATTATTATTATTCTCTGCTCCCAGCTGCTACACCAGGGATGAACTAACTATGCTGACAAACCTGAAAAACACGGCCATCATCAGTACCACCACTTTATTGTTATTCAAATGGCACCTAATCTTCATTTTGGAGTTGGTCTAGCATATTATACAACCGGAGTGGTGTATGCCAGTACACACAGTCAAAGCTCACAAGCGTACTCATATTTATGCATACAGTGAGGATATGGGAATGTTAAATTGGGATGGAGGAAATCAGTGCCACCAATGTCCGTAAAGGTAGTTCTCATCTTCTATGCACGCTCTGTTGAAGCGCAAGTTGAAACTACATTGTCAATCAGGACTCACTTTGTGATATACAGGGAATAGTAGTGCTAGTAAAATATGCAGTATGAACAAAATTCTGACAAGGGCAGCTGCGGCATCAAGCTTTAGTAGCTGACGGTGGACAACGTCGTATTAATGTTAACTTTTACACGGGCAAGCCAAACAATGTATGGCAATAAGAACAGTGCCAATGGATAATGAGCATTGGAGTTGAACACAGCATACAGGCGCGGGCATTTCATATCGGACACAACCTGAATAAATTCATCCATTGTTGTCACAGATGACAAAATATGTAATCATCATCTAGAGATATTTTCAATTTATAGATACATTATTTTTAGCTGTATTGCTTCCATATACGTGCATATGTGTACACCCACGAAGCTGGAGCAGTACTTTGTAAACTCTTTCGTAACAGCAGAGGAGCAGCATTTTTTGTGGTGTTTACCGTACCCATTGGTACCAGCCTGTGTCTTCTCTCTGTTAAGCTAATGCTTTACCCTGCCTTTATATTAATTGCAGCGTATTGTATGGATGACATAAGGATCTCTCTATCTCTCTCTTAGACAGATTTTCCCTCAAAATTTAAGTACAAGACAGACCAATTCTTTCACAGACGCATATGATGATCATTTAAGACACTTGAATTAAATCAGCAGTTTTAGAAAATGCATACATATATTTTCGAAACATTAACGGATAACACATTATAGAGGTGATCACAATATCGGTTCAACGAAGTGAATACGTCTTAACCTAATGAAGAAATTTGAACATTGATTATGTCATTCTTATCATTCTTTCGGTCAAAACAATAGTATACATTCCATTGATTCAGCTAACAATATGTTTTAACGTAGCGGATATCAGCGCTAAGGCAGTGCGAACTTATTACAGTACACGGAATTACGAACCGTCCACACTCAGTCAAATTGAGCCCCAAAATGCCCAACAGCTGTACTCTCTGACTGACTAAATAAAGTGTTCAGTTTCCTGAGCCACTGGAACACGTCCAAATAGCTGCTACTGTCCCTTATCTTACAGAATAGGGCCCAAGCAGTATCTCCTATTCTCCACAGAGCCAAGTAAAAATCATGTCGAAAATTTAAAAATTAACCCTCGGAGAGACCCTACATATACATATGAAGGCATGTTCGCGCTTACAGAATAACCTTGGAACCATGCTGTTAGGGTGAATGACCTGTCTAAGTTGTTTCATAGTACTGCCAAGTACTCATATTTTCCCTGGCAATAATACTCTCACTATTTTAAGCATAGTGACGGACATGCTAGATATTTATTGTTGACTTGAAGAGTCTCCAGACGACATATACGTCGAACCCACTGCTTTGTAGTAATCAGAGAAATCGACATATGGTCTGACGCGACCATTTTCATCCAGAGGGATTTTATGAAGGGATTCCTTGACAAAATCAGAACTTTCAGTACTAGAAGAGGCTCCTGTATTAGTTAAGGTCATTGTAGGACTTTGGGTGAGCACTATCTTTGGTGGTGACTGGGACAGGTCCACGGAGGGGTTCCTCGCACTGTTGGGGAACGGCGGTGATTTCCCATTCACAGGGCTGGCAGCAGAGTTCGGTAGCGGGAAGTTAAAATTACGAACGAGGAGAGTCATGTCTTCACGCTTATGGACACGTGGAGTAGAACTTGACATGAAGAATTCATGATGCATTCTGGAAACTTTATCAATCACAGCCTGAGCCACTCCAGTCAATGACGTCTGCGTTTCGAACTCCTCCACGACCATTTGGGCCAGCTGAGTATTGACTTGGTTCCCGTCCGAGGCTTCTGCCACAGCAGAATACAGTCCATGGGATAAAAGCATAAGAAATCTGCTTGACTCATCTACTGGAACACTCTGGTGAATTTCCGGATCCGAGATGACCGGTTCGCTCTTACAATTACGCAAATATTCATTCTCCTTGTAGCCACCTTTAACCAAGTAATTTCCTAAGCACCGTGTATTTGATTGATTTCCGAGTCTTCCAAGTCTTCGAATGGTATTCGTATCCAAATGAAGGCCATGCAAACGTCGAAGTTCCTCTTCATTATTAAGGTCATGATCGATACTTAATTGCCTCACCCGCAAGATTCCATTACCTCCCGTGCAACATAAAAGAGCCCGGCTGTCCCCGACATTTGAGACAAATATTCTTCCACGAAACAATAGAACTACGACGGCAGTTGTTCCAGATGCGACGTCATGGTTCAAGTCCTCAAGTTTTGCTCGCAATTGCGGAGAATCTTGTAATGCTGCATATGGTTCCTTCCCCTCAGGCAAGTCAGTGAGCAATGTAGCTCTCTCAGCAAGCTTGTTCGCTATGGTGTACTGGAAATACTCTTGTTCTACGGAGGAAAACGCCTGTCGAAGAACATCACAGATTTCCTCTTCTGTGCTATCGTCATGGAGCTGACCCAAAAGAATTTCGGCTGGCATTCGTTGTTTGACGAATAACGCTGCCTGTGAGCCACAGTGTCCATCGAAGACGCCGTAGAGGCAAGTGTTATCATCTATGCGGAAATGAAAACTGTGGTCTTCAAGTTCATGTTCACTACTCCTGTAACCATCCCGCCGATACGTCTGATTTGGAGAGAATCCAACGCCTTATTTACATTGAAAAAAAAACTGAGTCAGACCTTGAAGTTCTGCATAGTAAAGTCAACTAACCGACTTACCCGTTGCAGAGCACGGTGACAAATCATCCGTCCATGAAGCATCCGTGGCGGCTGAAGACGGGGATGGATATCCCATGTAGTCTCCAATTCCCAAGCCCATGACATTAAAAACCTAATAACTAATCCCAGGATGAACTATGTAAAACTTTGGCTATGCTAAAAAACATGCGAGAATCTTTTGATCCAATATTACCTTAATAAGTTACTCCGGATCCATGTATATATACCACCCAAGTTCTCCAGCGCTTCGTGGCGGTTTGAAGTCCTCATCAAATCTTGGATTCTTCTCCACTTTTTTTTTCAAATTGAATTCCTCCCTCAGTTCATGCCATAGCTATGTGTGCACTTCAAGCCTTCTCGTGCTGCAAGCAAAAGTATAAAACATACAATGACACATGACCTCCGTTAAAATTGAAAAAGGATCTATAATATAGTATTTTCTTCTGTCTACATACCCAAAACAATGCATATGATAACCTTGGCAGACAGCAGCATCAGCTGTGTAAGCAAATGGAGACAAAATACTCCAAAGAACTGTGTATTTCAAATCTGCAATTGCAAAATTAAATCATCAATTTTCAGAATTCTTAAAAGAGAAAAATAATATGCTACTACTTAATTTCAATGGTAGAACAGTGATAGATAAATTAAATTTTTAATGTATAATTTCTCAAGGGACTACCAGAGTGGAAGGGGGAAGTGGGAACTAACTGTAAACTGCGACAACTGTTGGAACGGAACTATAATTGTCTGAAAACACTACGGCTGGGCTACACGTACGTAAATACATTTTTAAACTTTTCCCATGTTCCGAAAATTGGATTTGTAATTGCACCAACCTTTCTACGTTTTACTAAGATTCTAGTTTTAAAAGACTATAGAATCGAAATCTACGTAATAACTTTTACTGTTGCATCTGCTTCAACACACGTTACTACACAGGAACTGCCACACAATCAATTTAACACGAAGGAAGACAACTTACCCAAAGTTGCAGTATCAAAAATTTGTTTTGTTACTCTAGTTTGCAGTACTCCAAATCCAGTTATATTTAGGATTAGTTATATTCGCCCGAGGTCAGTAATATACACGCTTAACTTCCGATCCGAGAGGATCATATAAATTCATCCCATTCACTCGCTCTCCGTGCCAACCAAACACGGCCCACAGGCAGGCTACAGTCTGGCGGCAGTACTTCACAGACCTGCTGTATATGTACGATATTTTTACCCATTCCCTTCTCATTCTCAACTCATCCTCTGCGTTGTCAGCATACTATGCATTACGGGAATGGCTCCAAGATTCTCTGTTACGTGGGGTCTTCGCTCCTCAAGAATCAATCACCCTTCCTGACGAACATGCTGTAGCTTATAGGGTGTCATGTAAACTAATTAATTTGAGCCATTAGTTGCCCTGGTGTAAAATACAGGTGTCATACTTACGAAAATTATAATGCATCAATGAGGGTTAACTTTCCAGCACCATAAGAACGCAGTTATTACAATATTAAGGGTGAACAATTAACATTATAACATGAGGCGCCAAGATTATAGATAAGCACATAGATATATGGTTATCTATAATCTTGAAAATATCCTGCATCATAACAAATATCCTTACTGTTGACCTGAGCCTTCATGAAACATCTTAAAGCAACACCCCAATGTCTTACGCTACTCTCTCCATTTTCAAAGAGGATCCGGGATCCAGCATCTGCAACTTATCCATGCTTTTCTGCCACTATACAGAGCATTTGCTAAATTAAAGCTTGAAAATTTGTACAAGAATGCAGGTATGCTCTGACGAGGAGGAACACCGTGAAGCCATTTGTGCCACGTTGTGAGATTCCACGAGAAAATATGTAGGAAACAATGATTGATTTCTAATCTTCTAGTCATCAATGGTATGATTTATGAATCAAAACAATGGATATTTATAATTGTACTTAAGGCCAAAACATACCAGGTGAGAACAGCTTATAGAGCCATATGAGTCTGCATGAGTTCTAACATGAAGAAGACCTTGCTGTGTAATCAACAAGTAAAGTCATCATCATACCGTTACGCTCAAGCTTCTTTTCCTCAACCTAATAATTTCGACCAGATCATGTGGAATCACGAAAGTTAAGTAAGTTGATAATGAATCCCAGGAATAAAAATTGAAAAAGTATGAAAAAACATATGACGATCGAACATAACTTCCAGTAAGTTGACGAGGTTTTTATTACAAAATGTCTACACGCAAGACGAACGGTGCCTACACTAAATTACAGTATGGTTTACAGTTTAAATATAGTCGGTGGCCATTTCAAATAAACCAAACATTTTTGAAATTAACTCAAAATACGATTTACAATCCTTACTAGCTCCGAAGTCATATTTTCTGATCGTATAGGAGCTTGCTTTGCATTTTAAATTATGAGCGTTCACGATTCAATATTACAGCTTTTCACGTTAGAAGTATAGTAGTATGCATTCGGAGTAACGCACGTCCTGCCCTCAAAACAAAAGGTATCATCATTGGCGTCGCATTCAGGCTTCCCGTATTGGCAACATCGTTTGTTGGATGTTCATGGTAAGTTCACATATACAATGAAAGGATGATTTAAAACAAATCCAATCAAACCCAGTCAACTCGTCACAATTAAGATTGAGTAAGGTGGTGAAAGATAATAATCGTAATTATTATTATTATTCGGTTCTTGCGTCTGACAGTGCGATTGCTACATATATGCATATGAGTGGGTTAAAAACGAACAAGCCAACAGTCTCGGACCAACCAGATACAAATGTAGGTAACTGCTTCTCTGTTGGTTGTCACAACTGAAGCTGAGTGCTTTGTAATTATCATTCTCGCGATACTCGCACGCATTCACATTTGGGTGAGAAAATATCCTTGTGGAATCTCATAGCGTCTGCAGGTGTCTGCACGGACATAATACCAAAGGCTACTCCCTCACCCACAGTAACTATTTACGAAAAAGTGATTACGAAACACCAATTAATCAGTTATGCAATTGAGTGTAATCTACAACTTCCGTCATTAAGGGCTTGGTTTTGGAACTATTTCTGGCTGTTCAAAATTGAGAAAGTCCCAGATCAAAATAGTATCATCATGGGAGCTGCTCACGATCTGAAATTCATCGAACTGCAGACGGAAAACACGGCCGGTATGTCTCTGCAAAGGTAAAAACCAATATTTATTAGTTATATACGAATACTACGCTTGATTTGATGGAAAGCAGAGTAATCATACTAAATTTTCTTCTACCCTCTTTATCAAATGAATTCAAAGTGTCCTTTACTTTTTTCACAATTAAAATAAGAGAGAGGGGAAAATACGATTCGCATTTCATTTAAAGACGTCAAAATCTGACTAGATGGTAAGGCTCTATGACCCGTTTTAGTAATCTCAGTAGCACATGAATACATTAGAGCCGACAACAAAATAGTTCAACTTGCAATAGGATTAAAAACACTAGGTTCAGAGATTTTGATTCTATGGGCTGAAACATACCACGAGAGTCCGTAGGCAGAGAGAGGAAGCTGGCGCCCTGGGATCGAGCGCAGCCTGGAGATCCCAAACTTTAATTTTGCTGCAAAACGAGACAGTATTTAGTTAGTGGATTGATTGGGCAATCGAATATCGACTGCACCACATCTAAATCACTTACCCGTCATAAGCTCCACTGACTATACGTTTGTTGTCGAAGCGGATACACCTAACCAACTCGTCATGACCTTCGAGAACCTTCAGACACGCTCCGCACTCAATATCCCACAAGCTGCAAGTACGATTTATAATTTGTTTAGTTGGCCAGACTGGAATAAGTGACTTTGCTGAGACAACAATTCTTACCGTATAGTATTGTCGGAGCTTCCGCTCACTACGAGTCTGTCACGGTACTGCAGACAGGCAATCCCTCTCTTGTGACCATTAAGTGTACGCACAAACTCACAGGAACTCGTATTCCATACCTATAAGAAGATGACATAGATCGGTAAACCCCTTGAGACCTATACTCGAACGCTAAGTAAAGTTCCCTACAGATTCTCAAAAAAATTTGCATACCTTAATAGTTCTATCACCAGACGCCGAAACGATGTATTTCTCATCGAAGTCAACAACATTAACGGCAGCACGATGACCTACCAAAACTCTGTGCAAATTGATATCAGTCGGTGAGACCATGTCCCAAACAGCAATGCTGCGATCCTGCCAAAGAAATTGCTCAAGTTCAGAACAGACTACAACAATTTATAACTTATGGATTGAATTCCCTTACGAACCTTTGAACAGGTGACCATCATGCCATTGCTGAACCTTAAATGTAAAACCGCTTCACAATGATGAATCAAAGTATTCACCATCTCTCCGGTTTTCACATCCCAGACTCGCACGGTTGAGTCACTGGAACCACTAATAATCACTTTTTCGTCGTACTGTAGGCACAACACAGACCCTGTGTGACCCGTTAGCACCTACAAAAAATAAGATTGCCATCTTACCATGAAGTTGTTAACACTTCTTCTCGTAACACAACCAAAAAATTTCCCCTCTAAGAGAGTAATCGTAGCTCGTTTAGTTTACTTACCTTCGTACATTGGAGAGATTGCCTATCCCAGATTTTAATAGTGTTATCACGCAAACCGGATACGATTTTGGCCTCATCGTACTGTAGGCAATATACTCCTTTGGAATTTTCAGATCGGCAATTTATTAATTGCAAATTTGGATCTCCTTTAAGCCAATTACTTTCTATACTCTGTTGGGCAATGAAAAAATTTATTAACAACAGCCGACATTAAGTCACTAATATTGTAAAAGCATTTTTAGACCAGGCTCAAGTTGACTTTGCGGGTTGGCTTGGTGACACCGAATCGTTGCAAATATCTGAGCGCGGTACTTTCCCCGCACATTCAATTTCAAGAGTTAACGAAAGTATGACCTCGTACACTACTACTGTTAAGTCGTGTAATTTATATTCAAAGATTTCGACTACGCCCACTGCATTTAACCGTGTCGTAAAAAATCTTAATATGAATTCAATTTGAAAGCCCTACCGTTGGTGCACTCTGAACATTTTTACAGATCTCCGTTAGTAAGCTCGTATTAACTGGTAAAATCATTTTAACTTTAAAAGTGAAGTTAAACCCTGAGTATCAGGTAAATCAGGACTCGGCTTGGAAGTAATCTGTTACTTTACTAATACGTAATATTATTAATACGTTACTAGAACGAAATGTATACTCCAATTATGCTCAGATTAAACTGAAATTAACAAACGAGAAATTGTATCACGAGAACCTAATAATCGAGTTTTCCAATTTTTCACTGAATGTAAACAGATGGATGATCGTTCCTTGTTGGCAATGCTTAAATTAACTTTTAAGCTTCTAAACTGCATTCAACGGCAATCCCTCAATAAGCGGTGCAGTAGTCGCGCTAATAGCACGATTAATCGATTCTCATTAACATCTGATTTTATCGAACGCACGTGTCAACGACAAATATTCGATAACTTGTTCCCTCATCGGTTCCACTGGACAACCTATGCTAAGCTGCTTCAGTTCCGCAGATCGCAAGGCCAAAATGTCATGACGAGCATGCTGAGTTCACTCACCTGGATGTCTTGAATAATTCGAGGATACAGGATTCTGTAAAAACTGTTATCTGGATGAGTTTGGCCCGGCCTCGGTTTGAAAAGATGTCGAATCCTGCAAAATCAATCATAAAATACGCATTTCCAACCCATGCTATCATTGGTCACGAAATCTCTGCCAGTCTGAACAAAAAAATAAAAACTCACCATCCGCGACGCTCTGCAAGACCTTTCCATAAAGAATCAGTGCGAACTTTCCTTTCAATTAATTTCTTCCATAGCATTGCATCTGAGATAACCCGATTCCATTCTTTACACACGAGCTCCGCAGCACACAGGGACTTAGCATCTAAGTACGACAGGATTGTCTCAGCTATATGGTCGAGGCCTTTCTCTGTTCAAGTTCACACAACAAGAATAACAACATTGAGAGCTCACATTGGATCTAATTTTAAATGTGTTCTGGATCTGCATGATTGATCAAGTGATTCAACTATGACGGGGCTACATGCATTCAAGCAAGTGTCTTGACGTACTGGGGAGTAAAGTGACAAAGTCTCGCTGTAACATAGGTGTTAGGAATTCGTTGATCTGCCCATGTTGATAGTGGCACATCCTTAACAGAAGATTCTCTAAAAAATCCACTTGATCCGCTTCCGTCCAAGTTTCGAATTTTTGTAAACTTTTATCCTTCTCCTCCGTATACTGTTTTGATAGCTCTCTTCCCGGAGGTTCTTCCGCTATGTCACTCATTTCTTCACTATAGTACATCATCGTCGTTGTAACTGGAGACTACGGTACAGAAAAATCAACTCCATTTAAAGCAATCCAACACATTCCATCCCATTTCATAGCTCTATTTCACAAGCGGTACCATCTTGTAGCAGGCAGTGCGATATGAAAATAAATGTCTTCATCCTCCTCACCTGACTAATTTCCTCGGCGGATTTTTCCGTCTCCATGTCTTCGAATTCTCGAGACTCACTTCGCGGCAGGCTAAGGGAGCAAGTAGACTCCTCCCTTGATTCACTTTCGTCAACCTCGAACGAATCCAGTGGATCCTACATAAATGTCACATAATGGAAAAAAAAAATCATTCATAATTTCTACAAGGATCACACACTAATAATCAGTCCATCCTCTACGAAAAATAAATTCAAATTGCTGCAAAACATCCTTGTCTATAGCAGCGAGCTGCGTACGCCTTCCACGAAATACCATTCTTACGTGTCATTTACCACGTGCGCTCACGAGCATTCTCCTACAGTCACAACAACTCATCACATCGTTCTCAAAAAGCATTCCTATCACACACAAGTGCGTGAACACTAATAGCTGATGGTGTTACTCCTAACGGTGAAGACTGAGCTATCTGAATAAATTTCCCTTCGCACCATCGTCCCAATTACATCCTAACAACAATCAGCCCGGATCCCATCAAAAATCAATTGTGAGGAAGCTCTACTAGATGACAAGAAAAAGTGGCTACTCTACATCCACACTAATATAAACCACCTGAGACTGAGATACCAGGATGGCACACATAAACATTCGTACTGAGGAATTTCCTCACATTCCGATCTATACACCCTCACATCACAATTAGTCCTACTTAGCACTTAAATACTGCTTAAGTTTCTCACAGCGAAAGCACAAAAGTGTGACAAGTCCACAAGTTACAATCATGCCACACACATGATAACATGCATTCAGCAGATTGAGCAGCAGTATAGTAGTACACCGTGCTTTGACAGAACATCTTTTAGCAACTCCTGCCACCGCAGCGATTCTTCTTGTCAGCACTAAATCCCACAAGAAGAACGCATCGTAGCTCTTTATTTTCTATTAACTTGCAGCAGTCAACCAGCCATAGGGCTTCTTGTCTGCACCTGTTGCTATGAATACCGTGCATATAGCAACAATCCCAGCCATATTCCCCTACTCATGTCCTCGCCTCAAAGACGATGCGACGGATAAAAAAATCCGCGACTGATTAACAAAAAATTTTTTACTCCAATTTTCTGCTAAATGTACAGAACCGATTCCGTTGTCACTCGTCACGTCACAGCACAGCAGGCTCCTTCGCCTGCTCCCTATCCCCACAATGTAATATACTACTTATAGACAATACACAGCCGCAGAGTGACAAAATAAGTTCCAAGTTTCCATGTACAATTTTCATTTCATAATCCCCCCGAAATCTCCCCCTAGAATTTAATTGGTTCCCATAAAAATCTCCAGTGATTGCAACTGTAGCGGTAATTTTTAAACTTTAATTATTGCTACACTGCATACCATCTTCCAGCTTGTCAAGTACGAAGGATTCTCTACAGATTTTCCACGGAGATGCAGGACCGGCCTTTCCCTGCAACGCTCTCGGTGATCGCAATACAACGAACAGATAAACAAGTACACACCACACATGGGAACACGGGTACACACACTTTGCTATACGCTGGAGCTGCTTTAAGAATAATCCCAAATCCCAGGCTAGACGAAACATATAGACATGGAAATGGATTTGGAAAGAGTGGAAAGCTTTAATATCAATGTAAAATTTTCTACGGGGATGCGAGCACAAGGGTACAGCGGCAACGTTCTAGGCCTAGATATCGGCAGTAAATGACTTTTAAGCACCTTTTGAAACACAGAGGAACATGATTGACTCTACGAACTTGCTGGCTCGACGAAAGCTAATAGGTTCCGCTCGCCGCGTCAACAGCACTAGTTGACTCCCCAATTCCCGCATTACTGAAAGAATCCTCCACTCACTCAATCATGAATGTGTACCGACTTAGTCTCACTAATTGCTCCTTATCCTCAGACTAGCAATAAGAGCTATATGGAGCCCGTTGTGGAACTATACTACTAATCATCGATACCATTCAAGTTCTATGAACCTGGCCGGGGTAAAAGGAGCGAGAAGGCGCAGACGGTAGCTCCGTGTCCCGGCCGATAATAATCCTTAAAATATTTAATTTCTCATGATTTCAGCACCAGCTACATGCTAAGTTAACAATGTGCAAAGTTTGTACTGCAGCTAGGAGTGAGTGAGGCCGGGTAGCAGGGTAGCTAGAAAGCCAACGACAACGACAACCACCAAAAGCGTATATACGCCTCCTCCACGTACACACAAGCACAAATATACCTAACCATTTGCGTTGAATTGGAAAAGTTAAGCACATCCCTCATGTCATTCCCTCACGTGCGTTACCTTATGACTGATTAGCTTTAACGTTATCTTGTGTGTGTGTCTGTAGTTGCCGTCACAAGGAAGCTCTACCGTAGGCACGCACAGTTGAGGGGACATAATTCCATTTTCCCTATCCATTGCCCTCCTTCCAATCATGCTCACAATATTTTAAACATACATATACACACAGAGACACACACTATCACTCACACCCATACATACACACGCAGACACAGACACAATTACTATGAGCTTGACTTTTGCCGAACGGACAATGAAAAGGCGCATCTCAGAATCTCAGAACTTTCACATAGACATTTACATACAGGAATATAGGGAACAACCCACGAAACGTTTATAAAACTGCGTGTGTGTGTGTGTATACTTAGTATGCCCTGCTATACAGGCTACTAAACAGCTTATTAATATCTTATGTACACATACATGTACTATATGGTTCAAAAATGAGTTGAATCATTAGGTGGATCGTAAAACATCGACTTGCATGGAGGTACGCATGATGGAAAATGGTTCCTCCTCAACTTGATACATATCTCTCAAATTGTATAACAGTGCTGCTACACACGCTACACGGAAGACTCGGGGAGGAGTACGTATGACTTAAAGACGTTTACAAAAGTATATATGAAAATAATAGCTATTTTAGCCATGTATTATAATCCCAACAAAATTACCTTTTCCACAGGATGATTGAAAAACATTTGAGTTGGGCTTGCTTTTTAGGAGTAGTACTAGTAGTAGCGGTAGCAGGAGTGAGACCGAGGTGAATCACTTGCAATCATAATAGATTTTTCGTCTCCTTTCTTTTTTGAAATTTCAACACAGTAGTGTGGGATCTCCAAACAACTTTTTTTTGAGCTCTTCCTTCCTATATCTTTTCCTTCAACTCTGCCCCGTAACGCATACGAAGGAACCAAATCATATATATCACATTATCAAATGCATCCTGGGATTCACACAAATTTTGTGAGGGAGTGCATAATAAATGTGAGAGATTGGCACTATATTAACTTATGACAATAAATGAGGACTAGTTCTTAGGATTGTGAGACGGTTATATAAACGGTAAAATAATAGTGATAAAATGGTATAACAAGATCACTGTGAGCGATGATGGACCAGTGAGGCCACACTCTACAAATGACAGATAGTCAACAAGGGTCGGTTCAAGAAAATTCTCTCACTTTTTACTTCAACCCAAACTCTCCCAGATGCTATATTGGGCCCCAAAGGTAATTCCATAGCCGCCACGGGTCAATTCATAAAAAATCTCAAACTTCCAGGGACTCTTGATGACAAAGGACTTAAGGGAAATGGGGCGCCGGAACTTCTTGGGATACAAGATACAACGAGGGACATATAGATATGGTATTCCTCAAATAACCTCCTTCTAATCGATGCAACCAATCGTCTGCTGTAAAACTAGACACATTTAGAAAAACCCACAATTTCACGCCTCACGTTCACTACTATGAGTCAATCCTTGTGTTATTCACCTGAAACGGAAGCGATACTGCTCCTTTATCATGGAATCCCTGATAGCGGAAATGTTCCTCGATAGCTCTAACCCCAGTTAACTACTCAGAAAATGAGTAACTCACTGAAAACGCACGACAGCTACTAAAGTCCAGCTTCCACGTCCGCATAAATTTTTCAACATAATTGGACGACGACAACTTTAACTGCGAACAGACGAAAAACAAAATGTAGCTGAATGAGCATTCCCCCTTCCTCTACCGCACCCAAATAAAAAACTCAAATTCCTCTACATATTTTGGGAATATCCAACGACCGCCTGTGTTGGAAACCTCGATCACAAACGTTCGTGTGTTTTCGCCTGCACCTACACGACGATCGGTCACTATGTAGTCCTTTCAAACGCACCCTGTTCACGTACTACTGTTTGCCTCCAAAAATGTATTCAGTGAATCGTCCCTCATCCGAATAACTTTTGACGAAAAAACTGAAAAAACTATGATGCTACATTACATGACATAAATATACACTACTATATGAAATCCATAGTGTTCCTCAATCAAAACTTAAAACAAAAGACAAAATATCTAGAGGTGTAGTGGAGGAAGGGGACTGAGACGAGAAAAAGTACATCTATATATATGTACAAGACAAAGCGAGAGGGAGAGGAAATGCAAAGGAAACTTCAGAGCTTACCTCCCGTTAATTACTTCCGTCTAAATGAGGTGGAAAACTTTTCGTTTCATACACACATTTGAACACAAACGAGTTACTGCGGGAGCTCAATTTTGAATTAATTTTTTAAAGATCCCTGATCTCTTCACTCTATACTACTTAATACCTTGTGAAATAACTCAATAGGTATTCCTGTTTCATTTAGAAATCACCACACACTTCCTCTCCAGCACCAATATTTATTTTTTTCCCGTATCTTTCACCAGAGAATCCTTCCAGTTTAATATTCATTCGATTTCCTTGCCTCCGCTACGTCCTCCCCGTACGGAAATAAAGTGTCCTTCTTGATTCTTCTGTATGTAATAAATAAGAGTGATGCGGGTGTTTGTTTGTATTCGTCAAGATTGTATGATGTAGTATAGAGTGGGATGAGTAGTAGTAGAACCAATTTACTTCTATTCTTTTTACAGGACGTCAGGCCTGCCTAGCTGTACTACCAACTGCATTGATATTACTCTTTGTAACATTTTCCTCTCTGTCTCAGGCTCTCAGGATGGGGCTATTCAGCTTGAGCCAGTTGCAGTGGACACGGTAGTAGAGAGCTGAAGCTGAAGGGTGAGAGAAATGAAAGCAGTAAACCTAGAAAACTAACCCGAGTAGAATGGCGGACGGTGACAGATCTCTATTGGCTACATGCGTACCTGACACCTCTCTCATGTCTTTGCCCTTTTCCATTTGCAGTTGTCGGCATCTCACGGCTACTTCTTCCAACTATGCACTTCATCCGGTCCTGAGCCTTAAACTCTTCTGATAACAACTTGAAAAAAACAGACGTATATGTGAAGTGGATGGGATCTCATTGCAGGGAGCGTAGGGATGTATGGAGAGGACTTGTGAGTACAATGTGTACTTCCTGCCTTGATTGTAGACCAGTCACTACTATTGTTGCCATACTGTTTCCACTGGTCGGCTACAATTATTACTTTCTTACAGGAGGAGTCAATATATTCATGATTTTTACTCACACCTACCTTATTATGTGTCAGGGTATTTCAGCTTTCGGAATATTGTGGTCATTGAAATAAACAAAGGGAGGGGGAGACAAACGAAATGTCAATGCCGGCGTTTCTTTGGGAAAATAATTTGAGTGCGGTTAACTTCATTGGGATTGAGACCCAGAAATTGAAAAAAAATGTTTTGATGGATTCAGACTCAAATGTTTGTGGGAGGAGGAAGGACAGAGAGACGAAAATGTAGACATCTCTATTTGTCCAGTGCTCGCTGGGTTGGTTAAGCTGACTTGAGATTAAGTTGTGGGGATTTCCCCAGGAAGTTGGTCAGAAGCGAACATTGAACTGGTCTTAAATCCTGAAATGAGCTTTTAGTACGATTTGCTAAACAGCTGATGACTTGGTGGGCTGCGATTGAAGTTTTGACTCTTGACCCTTACGTGTAAAAATGTGCTCGAGGTGTGGGAAACGTTCTTGGGTATAGTGGAAAAATTGGGCCAAAATGACGGGAACTATAGATAATTGTAGTAGGAACGTTACATGGAGGAGCCGTTGTTTGGATTTCCAGAAAAAAATATTTCTCGAAATCGTTCGGGAATTGTTTTTCAATTAACAATTTTATTTGTGTAAGTTTGAGTACTTCAAGCTTGGGAGAGCATGCACTTATTCGTATTTTTGATGGGCTGATCATAATATCTCTGCGTAAGACGCTGTCTAATCTGCAAGGAAAACATTCTCTTTTGTGCTGTCTACTATGTTTGAACCAGATTCGAGCCAAATTCGGATGCCTGCACAATGCTTTAGCCTGTTTCAGAATAATCTTTTTGGATAAATGTGAGCTTGCATTATATCAAAACCAAAATACCACTTCCAAATGTTCCGGGACAATTTTTGTGCACATAGATTCTTTAATTGCCGCTTTTAACCGTTAATTAAACTGCTCTTGTTTATCAGCTGGTTTCGTTCCCCTTAGCCATTTACTGCTTGGAGAATTAGACAAAAGCACAACAGTGTATCTCTCTGACTATTTTAGCCTTCCATGTTTACCTTGGATTTCAATGAAGTAGCTGAAATTAAAGGACAACCTGGGGAAGAATACTTTGAAATGTGCAGTCAAGTCTCGACTCTCGACATCAACTATCCACGACTATGTAATATCCTAGGCATATTAGCGCTCATACGCTTCCACTGATGCTACCAAACGTGTAAGTTCGTAAATTTCAACGGAAAAAATCTAATTGTTGAAATCCATTAGCTCGTAAAAACCATTGGAATTCTGAATTATTGCTGCGATTAAATGAGTAAGAACGCAACAAGTATTGTAAATCCAAGAATCGATTTATTATCGACAAGAATCGCTATTCAACATAAAATATTTGTTTAAGAGGATGCAGTTGCAGTGGCGGCAGATGTTGTGTCCATTGCAGTCTCCTCTGTGTACTTGCCTTTGCCTTTGCCAAGCTTGGCTAGACGGCCCTTAGCTCTTCGGTCAATAATGGCTTTACGGTTCTTGTCCATTTTTAACTTGACGATAACGACCTGAAGCAGGAAAACATCAACGTTACAACTGCTGTAAATGTAGTTAAAAGTTTGGGAACGATTCTTAGTCTTCAGTGAAAACTACTATCTCCAACTCACACCGCAAGCATACGTTAGTTCTGTTCAACCCGAAACAATTATTTAACTCTTTCGAGTTAACTAAAGGCATCATAATGATTGAACTGAACACGCTGAAATATACGTTACTAGAAAACTGTAAATAATCTTCAATGCATAAGCTATAATTTTCCTTACCTTAGAGGGATGAATTGCCACAGGGACAGTGGTCCCGTTCATCTTCTCTCTCTGAATCCTTTCGATATAAACGCAAAACCGCTTACGGTACACTTGCGTCACCTTGCCAACTTGCTGTCCCTTGAAGTGCCCACGCATTACCTGTGAGATGACAAAGATTAACACATGAGGTGACAATTCATGGGATGACGTATATACGTAGCTCAACGCGGTAGCTTTCTCAGGTCCAATTCTTCGGCATTAAAGTATGCTGCTACAGTTACTGGACTTCAAAAGCCAGAAATAGAGAACCTATTCCAAGCTTTTAACTGAAATTCAGCAACACATTCAGCTCCTTCGTATAAGTGAATGGTTTATACTTCATCATTGAAATTGATCAAGGGGGTGCAAGAACTCGTCAAATATTCCCCAACTATCTAATATAATATCTCAAATTCGAATACGATTTCGTATTACCTGCACTTCATCGTCCTTCCTCAGTGGCATGGATCTCACATTATATTTCACTCTAAGTTCCCGAGATAGTGGAGCAGACATAAGGACCCGGCGAACATGTGAAGGTGCATTGAAATGCCTCTTACGGTTTTTCCTTCTGGAAGAAGTAACTGACTCGTTCCTCTTCATGGTGATTACTGTTAAACAATCTGGAATAATATTTGTAAAATTCAAACGCTAGTTACAAATTCAGGCAGCTAAAATCACTTTCATTTCCTCTATCCACACTTACCTCACCGTCAACCGGAATATGGCTGTGTACTGAAAGTGAACAGAACTGAACTGAGCCAACATTTGCAGCAGCGTGGTTCAATTTTAGCCGCATGGTAGTTGCACATTGTGCTCTAGATGTCACTGTATGATATATGCAGTACAAAAGGCTCCCAAGTCCCATGGCAAAAGAGTTTACAATTTACACCAGAAGATGGGTGCACATAATTTCTATTCACTTTCATGCCTGCGGGAGTGATGATGATGAATGATTATCTTAAAATAAAAACCATCGTCAGTCCCGATGGAGTCCCGAAGTATATACATATGTATACATGTATTTACGTAAGCTACTTTGCAGTGAGAACCCAATAGTGATGAATTTCCAGTCGTGTCTCTATGAGCGTCGAACTTTTCTGGAAACTTACAGACAGTTTCCTCGCAGTAATTATTTAAAAATGAGCTCATTGAGGCAAAAGGAAAGTATAAAATGTTTCTTTACCGTCTTCACTTGGGCGTCCGCCGAAACCCGTTGAATTTACAGGTAATGCGGAATGATAATGGCTATAATTATTTAGAACCACAAGAGACAGTCTTAATCTGAAGAAGCAATGGAGCCGGGTGACACGAATAATCAACTAGCTTTCATCTAGAAACTTCAAATGTTATTTTCACTACGGTGGGGACGCAAAAATTAGCTGGTGTATGGCAGTTAAGCAGTGAACTTCATCTGTGCTTCTCATCTTTTTATTAACAAAATAATTGAATCACCAGAGGTGCGAACTAATTTGAAACAAGCTTCATTCTTGCGCTATCAGCTCATCATCAGAGTTCGTTCCATCCTCCTTAGCTTCATCAATGGAATCTTCCAGGTCCCAAATCTCAATTCCTGTCAAGCCGAATCGCGAAGGCGGAAAAACGTGGATTGAGATATCATTGAAGACGTCCATTGGAATAAAGCTATTGACCAGCACCAACTCTTTGGTGATTGGTGCTGCCTTAGACATATAGTTGTATGGAGGGACTTTAGAGTTTCGGGAATTACTGAGTACCTTACTGAAACCATTAGAAAAAATTATACAGTTTTTCAAATCAGCCGGATTCCAGTTTGCTCGCACCAAATTGTTTGAGAGCATGTGCGGGCAATGAGGTAAACAAAATAAAGTCAAATCTTCCACTTTTCTTCGCCCCTGTTCGTTAACTTCGATCACATCATACTGGAACTCATCACATAGTATAGATCTATCCACCGCAGTGAAGACGGGATCAAAAAACTCCATGGGTATCTTAAGCCTTTTCTGTAAATTCGTTAACAATGCAAATTGTTCTATTGACTTGGTCGTTCTGCACAGACTTCCCAACCCATAGCAGACAATCCGAGTGATATCATTCAACGATTTGTCTAACTCCGATCGTAGGAGTGTTTCCAACTCTTCCAGGAAGCATTTGTAGTAAACTGATTCCTGTACATCACGCAAAGCTCCTGAAATTTTCCTACATTCGTGACAAAAAAATTATAAACACGTACATAAGGCCGTCGATGTCATATTTTGTAGCTTTGCATATTGCTGACCAGATTCTCACCTTAACGCAACATCCTTGTTATAATCGATTTCAGTTTCTACCGCTTCTTGTGAACGCTGACCGTGGCACAAAAAATCGCCACTACGGTTTTTCTTCCTTTTTCCCCGTCTTGAATATCGTACAGGAATAAACCCGTCACTATCCATGGAAATATCTTGAGCCTGTTATATTGTGGGCGACGAAGTCCTTTTTCAGCTAATTCATTTTTGAGTCCATCAAAGAGACCGTTCCAGGGGAAAATTCGTCACCAATTGGTTGTTATACTTGACTGCCCCGATTGTGGCTTGCACCTACGCATAAGCACATCTTCTCATCAGCGACCTGATATTGACGTGCACATTTTTTAATTCCAATTCAAATGCGTCCCGCATTAGAGAACAAAACATAAACGGTTTTAAGCATTGAACTTACCACAATATACTCATCATGGGACAATGTTAGAACTTTTTGAATCAATTTAAGTCAAATTAAACTGGCTAACGGACTTGACGAGTTCCGGAAAAAATTAACAGACAAATTATTACTTCGTTATACATGCATTAGTTTTTAAAGAAGTTCCTCAACCCACGTACATTCTTTCGAGCACTGCGCCACAATTATGTGTGACTGGCAAACTTTTAAATTGCTCCCGCTTCAACGAAGATTCGCTACCACAACGAATGATGACGCTAAGGCTGCAAACTCAATTCATGTTGCTAGGTGCGCAAATAAAATTGCTGGTACTTGGTATATATATTAGTAAGGCACGCAAACTTCTGCTCATTTTTGAA